>JBBMJZ010413096.1:37646-52651 GCA_037833815.1 Zingiber zerumbet
ATATGAGTTTATGAGATATTATTAGTTGTGTAATTTTGAACTCATTTTGTTAAGACATGATTTATGTTATTTAACAACTATATTTTGCTTAGTGGTTACTGGTTACTGATTCACAATGCATTGTAATCTTGAATTGAACTATTGCTACTATTTTCCAATGTTCTACTGTTTGCTATATGATTATGATAACTTACTGCATGTTCTATTGTTTAACTGTTTTTTTTTACTCATATTTACTAAGTCTAGTATATTTCCTTTGCACAAAACTATTAATTTTCATTTATAGTTTTTCATTTTTTGGTATTGGAAAGTATGTATTTATTTCAGCATACATAGTTAGATCTCCATTGCTATGAAATTGTTTAAGACAACATTTAGATTTGCATATGGCATTATCCACAGTCCACATGAAACAAGGGATACCGAGGAATCCGCCTAGCGCCGCCTAGTCCCCGCCTAGGCGGCCTAGGCGCTAGGCGCTGGTCCGCCGCCCGACTAGCGCCTAGCGAATTTTAGAACCTTGCTAATATTCGATTAAAATTGAACTGATCGAATTATCTGAAATTGGATTAATTAAATTTTTTTATCAATTTTTTTATTAAAATCAAATAAACCAATCAATATAAAATGAATTAATTCAATCAATAACCAAATTAACTGATTTTTTAAAAAAATCAAGGTTAACCAAATATTAAGCAAATAAAGTTACGGTAAATTAAGGTCAACAAGATACTAAATAAAGTAAGAATTCAACGTAGTAAAAATGAAATAAGAATATCAATCGATTGATATAGTGCATCATCAATTAATTGATGGACTCTGAATTCTAAAATTAGAGTTTAAGGATTTCACACTATGAATAATATATCAATTGATTGGGAACAATATCAATCTATTGTGAATAGTAATTATGCTACAGTTAGCATGATAGTAACGGCATTGCAGTAATTATGAATAATAGCAATCCTATACTAACATTCGATTGATGAGTTTGATGACAGTTGATGTTAATATAGCAAATAGAAAGTTGAGAAATTGATTGATCAACTCGAGTGGATCAGTCGATTGATGTTACTATTTGAGCGAACAAAAAGTTTAAAATTTAACTGGGACTCGACTGGTTGTCCGTCAATGAACTAATGGCATAGAGAATATAAGGTTTCTGAGTTAGCCATTAATCGACTTATGAACAATAACAATCGGTTGATTATAGTTGAACTTAGTTGGATGAAGTCATTGAGTTGGCAAGTCATAGTAACATTATCAGTCAATTAATTGGCAAAAATCAATTTAACATTAACCCTATAAAAGAGGATTTTAAGAAAGAGTGAAGAGGTCGAATCTTGAGAGTTTTAACTTTTAAATGAGAAGTGTAGATCATTATGTAAATTGTAGCATACATTGTATTTCAATTTTTCTTTATATTTTTGTATTGCTTATATTTGCTAAAAGAAATAGGTTGTAAGAAATTTCTTAGTCTCTCAAAAAGATCCGAGAATGAGAAAATTAGTGGTGGTAAAGCGTTAGAACTAGATCTTAAACTGTGAACTAAATATATTGCATCGTGCTACGATATGTTGTTATTTTCTTGCGTCAAGATTTTTCATTGCATTCTCAAAGTCGAAGCATAAAGAATTATTCATCCTTCTCCCTCTAGTTCGCATGGTGCCATCAAAGACAAAGTTTTGCTCAGCACTAAATACTGTCTAAATCAAATTATTTGATAAATTTAACAATTTTAAGTAAAATTACTATATGAAATAAAATTATAAATATATATAACAAATAAAATTCATAAAAAAATTTATGATAGTTTACTATAGCGTAAGTTTCAATGGAATGACAATGAATGACTGATATCTGCACGTCTCTAGAAATAGCGGCGCCATCCTCAACTATATGATATCATATCTTCAAGTTTCAAGAACTCGTGTCGGCGTTCAAGAACAAGTGTCAAGAATTACAATTACATAGTGCTTTTCGGATTTACTTAATAGCCAATCTGTGAGCCAGATCGTACATCTCCCGGACCAGTTGGACCCACCTTAATACCTAAGTTAACAACAACAACAACAAAAAAAAATAAAAAAAAAAAATACAAGTAGAGGTCAAAAAAAACTTGGAAGCTCGAGTGCTTGATTTAAACGAACATGAAATTCACATTACAAATTTCCATACCATCTCACTAATTTCTGACGCTAAAAAATCTAACCAACAATCTTCTTAAGCTGCTATTGAAGTAGTTCACAAATTCAAGAGAAAACCAATCTGATCTACAATGCTAAAGCACAGAAAGAGAATTCTTATTAAATCCTGATTTTAAACTATAAAACGGAAAAAAGTAATGTTTTTTTTATCCAGTCTAAAACACAGTAGACAATTTTAAATTAAATAAAATATATTATATGGACTTTTGAACTGGTTTAATTATTTGGTTGGTTTATCTTATGAGTTGATTGATTTTATTTTCTATAATCATCTTCGTGCTTTCTGATTTATCCTAGTGGCTAATGGAAAATTTTCTGGGACAAGGTCTGTCACCCTAGAATTAGCTGGGGGTAAACTGGACATATGGTACCAATTAAAAAAAAAAAAAATTAAACTTCTAAGTTGTCTTGTACATCTTGTCAAAAGTTCTTAACCCTTCCAACAAGCATAATTTTCTCAAATTGAGCCCTAGGTTGTCAGACATGCCAAATAGTCTAATTAGTCTTCCATATAGTTAACCAATCAATGATAGAATTATCTAGTTGACAATTAAAACTACGAACTTTGGCTCCAACTAATATGTTTCGTGATCTCTCTTAACTTTTCTTTTATGTGCCTTCCTATAATGTTGGTCTATACTTGCTTTATGATATGGGATAAGTTACCTGAATTATTCGTACAAGAATTGGACAATTATGGTTCAAGATGTGTGTTAGGGATAGGTGATGTTCTTGTTGGATTGACACCAGTGGAGGTGTGACTTGTGAGTACTAATTGAGTAATATATCTGTGCAGACTCTTCCTTTCTGTTTGTAAATGTATAGATATGTACAGAGAAACTACCATCTTCGTAGAATTATTTGAACTAAGGTAACATGAAAGGAATTTTTCGTGATTAGATGCTAAAACTGATTAAACTAGCCAACAAAATTAAGCAAAAGCAATTTCCTTGAGAGGTTGTGAATATAATGGGTTGACACTAGCTGGTGTTGAAATTGCTACAAGTATGATTCTTGATAATTTTGACAAAATTTGCATTTGTAGGTTGGTTCACTTCAACTAGTCCTCTTCATGTGCTGCCATGTGCATAATGGCAAGGCTTGCTGACATTGAACAACAGGATTGACTGGCAGATGGAGGGTCAGGCTTGCCTTAAGTATGAAGTATAAGTCAAGAGATTCTGATTTGATAAATTTCATTACCTTTCTGATGACGTAGTCAGTCACATTGGGAGTATTATGAGTTATTTCACCAACATGTAGATTGATGGAGAGCAAGCATCAAGGCCTAACCTTCAGGACAAACTTCAAGGGGAAATTAAAAAAAAAAAGGAAAATTTATATACCTCCTGTTTATCTGAATGCAGGAAACCTTAGCAGATGAAGAAAGATAATATATCATGGTAAAATATTTGTTTCAGTTATGCCAACTTATCCCGTATGGCTTCAAAAAATGAATCTAGGAAAAGAAGTCATGGTTTTGAGACAAGAGAACAAGTAAATACAGTTTACCAACTTGTTTTTAACTGCAACAAGTTAAATACAAGCAAATATGGAACATTTGATAGCAAACAATCTTTTCCAACAAAATGCAAATGGTATTTTATCAGATCTGTGTGTGTGTGTATGATATTTAGCAATTACATCAATTGATTAAACAATTCTGTACATAGTTACACCAATTTATCCCATATGATCGCTAGAAATAAATCTTAGAAAAAAACAAGGTTTCCAGTAAGCATTAATATGTTATGACAAGAAACAAGTTAGATTGAAGCAGATATTTTATATTGAATGGAGAACAGGCTTTTCAAACAAAATATAAATGGAATTTTATCTGATGTTTGCATACATATTAAAAACACATACCAACAAAATGAATCAATCAAACAATGATGGAGGTAAATCTGCAAATCTTGTGTAGTTAAGTTAGAAGCCGTAAGAAGGCTTACGTAGCTGCTTAAATAACAAAAACTATGTCATAGCAACTGAGGTTGAGAAACAATGTTGTTGGGCATGTTGAAGAAGGTTTCACTTTAACAGTAGCTATTATACATAGTGAAAAGCACATTAGATGTATAGGTAACTCATCATAGTCGTATCAACAACCAAAAAAATATCCCAAAGATGCTGCTGCCAGATCAATGCTAATAAACATTTATTGTGCACCCTTTACTGTGACTATTGGAAGAAAGTTACTTCCAAGATGCATACAATTCTACACTTTGATTCCCCCTTCCCCATAACATAATTGCTTCATTCCCCTTTACTTCAGATTTCACATTCGGACCAACAGAAGGATTTTAAACTATCCTAATTTGACCATGCTTGTCAGAAGGAAAGACTTCAGAGTTTTTAGTTATCCTAATTTGACCATGCATGCCACAAGGACAAAAGACTCCACTTTATTACAACCAATTTTGTGCTTCATCTTCCTAACATTCATATCAGAAGGCAATTGTAACCGTGACAATTTCACAGTTTGTGAACAATCAGGTGAAGATATGTTACACATTTCATTCCAATGCAAACCATTGGGAATGATATCTAAGAGTAGGGGTGGGCATGGATCTGGTCAGAGTCAAGTTTCAAGAATATCCAGCCTAACCTGTTATGAGGTATTTAAATATCACCGAACTTGAATTGGATACAACTACACTAAAACAATCTTGAACCCAAAATTTTTAGGTTGGGCCAGGTTTCGGGTTTCTAGGTTTTCCCCCCAAATTTCATTAGATTTTTTTGGATTTTAAGCTTGCAAAACTAAGTGAAAGTTTAGTAATTTTTTTAATCTGGGTAAAATGCAATCAATGCAAACTAAGTCACTTTATAAGTAATGACTATATAGTGCATAAGCAAATATTTATATGTATTATGTAATAATTAAATACCCAACCATTTCAGATTTATATAGAAACTAGTACATGAAGGATAATGTTTCACATTCTTGAAATCTGATTCGAGACCCAAGAAGATCCAAGAAAACCTGAATTCTGGGGGTTGATTTTCCAGTTTAGGTCAGATATGTCTGTTTTTAGATTAAGACTGATGGTCAGATGATATTAACTTTTCAGCCAAGCACAATAGCTAAACAAAGGCATCCCTGTGTAATATTATCACGTGAACAGAGTACAAAGTTTTAATACTAGAGCTAATAGAACAAGTACAGAACTACAAGATTTGGATAAATCGATTATTTTGGCAAATGGCTAGGGTTGTGTTTCTGATATAACTAGACCTGGTGGATCAGTTTCGCTAGAATATGTCCAGAGGCATCACCTCAGTTCAAAAATATGAATTTTTAGACTGATGAGGAATTGGAAAGTAAGATTTTTATCGATTCATGTTTCTAAAATATGTTAAACGCACAGCTGTCTTCATCGAATTAATTTCTGGAATTTATTTCTCTCCTGATGTACAAAGAATAGAAAAGATATATGAGTTCACAGTAGCAAACAAACAAAAGCTCCCACAATATTGCATAGTAGGGACTACACTAATGAAACTCTTTCTAGTGAAGCATCCAGGTTGACCTGACAATGAAATGCCTAGCTAATGCATATATGAGATATGCAATATGCAATATAACACACGCCTGACCAAGACATTGGTCTTTGTGAATTCTGCACTAAGTTCGACTATGCCTATAATAGAAGATAAGGAACAGAAGAGCATGTTAATACTCACTAGTGGATTGATATTGTCTCAAAACCAAAGATTATGTAAGGATTAAGGGGTTCCAGGGAAAATAAGGGTTTTAAAAAGATATAAGCTTAGAGAAAATATCTATGGTTTGATTAACTAAACTCAGCTTAGAATATCCAAACACCTCTCCCTAAGAACAAAATTTAATCTAGTAAACCAACTTAACTCAAATTATCCAATCGTGCCTTCTGCCCCTCCAAAGCAAGGTCGGAGACAAATCCAACCCCATCAAGTGGATAGAGTTCACTAATAAAAAAACTGTTAAGGAAGACCAGGAAAAATTGAAGAAACAAAGGCACACAATTATATGTTGAGAAATGACAGCAGTAACAAAAAAAGAGTTGCAAGAAGGCTGAAACAGATATAGTGCTACTGCACTTCTAAATACTTTTCTGGTATATTTCTCATTCTCAAATACTGAAGTTACATAGATATTTATAGATAAGACTAAACATGAATCTAGCCTAGATATGAACCAACATTAATTAGATACACTTCACCCTATCAAGTATATGAAAAAGCAGATGCATGCATTATTCTAATTCATGAATCTGAAAACTTCCTGATAATAATTGCAAATTACATTTCCAACATTATAAAGGAGTCATGGGATAGAGTCACCCTTTGATCGACACAATTGTTGATTGAACCCTGTTCAAATGACTTCTAGTGAGGAGTTTTATAGAAAGGAAACGAAGAGGAAAAAGGAATAATTATTAAACCCCGTTAGAGATCATTGAGAGGAATATAATAGGATAGATTAGATTTTGAAAGATATCTTAATTGGAAGGAACCAGGAATAGTGTAGTTGAAGATTGTGATATTTTTGAATTGCAGGTTAGGAATATAGAAGAGAGGAATAACTACTGCTTAGAAACTAGGAATGCAAGGGGACTTCACTTCAATTTACGAAAATGAAGATTGTGATGTAAAGGGCCTAAAATATTGCACGTAATACCAATGCAGCAGTAACTGCCATGTTAAACAGATTAGTGAAGAACATTAGATTCCTAAGAAAAAATCTGGTGAAGCAGCACAGCAAAATAAATTGTTCAATTGAAATCTATTGAATTGGAGCAACTAGGATCTGGCATCGGATTGGGAAGAATGAATGAGAACAACGAAATTAGATGGAAAAGAAGAATGAATTCACTAGATTAAATCCTCCACGACAGCTCTTACAATCTAAATAGGTTTGAACCTTATCTTACTGGGACGCAGAGCTTCACGCAATTCCAAAATATTCAGAGACAACAGTGCAAGCACGAATGTCATCTTCCATAACTAAAACCCTCTGGAAAACTAAAGGAAGCCTCGGCACCAAAGCTGCAATCTGAAACTCGATTTCTAACGACGGCCCAAAACAAAGCGAAGCAATAAGAATAAATGATCATACGGAAACAGCAGCTTTAAAAGTTCACATTGTCTGCGATCGAGGAATTCAAACCAAGACGGGTAGGGAAAACCGAAACTAACGGAGAAGAGAAGCCAAACATTGGGGGAAAGGCCGACGGAGATACTGGTGCTCACCTCGGAGCAGCTTTAGTCCTCTCCGCCTTGATACGGGCCGAAGCAGGGAGCTTTAGTCCTCTCCTTCGAGTGATTATCTCCCCTCCGTTCGACTCTCTTCCTCTTTTAGTTCTCTCTGCTATTACTGCAGCCTTCGCTCACTTTTTTAATGTAAAATTTTCATCGTCGGTGTAGATATAGTTAAAATTAGTTGTTGATCAATTCTAAGTTAAGTTATTAAAAATTACTTTCTTAAACTGATTAAGTAAATAATGAATAAGGAATAGAAATTCAATATTGATACCGGATGTTACAAGATGACGTGGAAGTTAAAGTAAAGATAAGATAGTAGTTATAGTGTCACCCTTATCAAGGCTTAGCTCCTCACTCAGTACTAAGGCTTTCGGTATAAAAACAGTCGGCCTAAGAGTCGATCGTACTCGAAGGATCTAGTGCTCCACTTGTGAACAACCGGCCGGAACAAAGGCCGGTCGAAATTATGATCTACACTACATAACTCTGTTATATATATGACCGACTTAAAGACCGGTCGGACATATCTAAGCTTAGTGTTTGCTCTCAATATATGGTCGGTCAAACGTTCCTGGAGTCAAGCGGGCTTAAATCTTAATGGACCTATCTTTCTGTTTAGTGTCAAGACATACAGACTAAATTCGAACGCCCCCAGAGTCAATTGAGCATATGGAATTCAATTCCCTACTTTTGCAATATTACTTTCAGCTTACAGATTCAATTCTACAGTGCAATATAACCTTCAATATAAAGTAGACCGTCACAAGGCCGGTCGTACTTACGAGTCCTAGCGCTTTGTTATCCAATAATCAATCTTCCATCTTACGGTCGATCGGTCCTAGAGCTGACTGAACCTACTAGATTTGACTCCTCATTACTTATCAGATCCTCAACATGAGCTTACGAGCATATTGCCGACCGGATTTATGGTCGACCGTACTTATAGGATTCAACTCCCCTTTCAGGGATTCAACTTCCCATTTCATACATGAATACTCAAGGCAAACGCATAAGATAATTCACATTACAAATCCGGTGAAACATGTAGATGGTCGGGATATCCCGTTCATCCAAGTATCCGGTTGGGCTATATTCTAAGAGATAACATTGCCAATAAATCGCAATAAATTATTAGAATGATAGCTATTCGTTAGAAAATATTCTTCGGTTACAATATATACATTTAATAGGGTCTTCTTACAAAGGTGATTATACAACTTTTATCATTATTGCAGAGGTTACACAAGATTGTTCATATGTATGTAACAGAAGATTTCTCGGAGGATAACTGTACAAATTTCAGACTGTGTTCCTTCCATTATCCAACATCTTTTGATACCAAATATTCCTTGTCACCTCATTATTATGGAGTTATGAGAGTTAATATAAAAAGGGGATTCTCTCCGCTTAGGGAGGATGTTTTACAGACTATTGCACAACATTACTTTTTACTACGCTCACTCAATTTTATTGTGGTTCTTCTCCACTTTTTACTCGGTTATCTAGTGACAGTGTCAAAGGATCTACGTCAAGGACTCCTGGTTTTTGCCCTAACGTTCTATTGACTTTTTCGAGTGTGCACAGAGAGGAGCCGAAAGGAGCGTCATGTATCATCATCTCTCCCTAGCCAAGTCTTTTCAGGTCAACAACAATGTCACCTTTCCTAGCATGTCATCTTTGCAGCTTTAGCTTTCGGACATGGTCAAATGTATTAACAAAAAATATTATACATTTATCAAATTATTGATAATAAATGGACAAAAACCAAAACCATGCTCTTTTCTTACTACATTTTTCTTATTAAATTTGTCTCCGCCTCTAAGCAAAATCAAATAATAATTTTATTCAAAATTATTTTTTAAAATATTTTAGAAATTGTTTTAAAAGATAAAATGATTTTTTTAAAATAATAGAGAGCAAAATAATATAGATTATTTTAAAAAATATGATCGTAAATTTAAAAATTATATAAAAAATAAAATGATTATATATTCACTTTCTGTTCTAATTTTAAAATTGAATATATAGATGCATTCAAGGATTCCATTAGAGTTCATTCATGTTTCAAAATTAACTAAATAATTCAAAAATAATTGTGTAATAGTTGTGATTATTTTTCTATTCAAAATTTAAATTTGAATATATAGATATATTTTAAGAGATCATTGAATTTCAATCATACTTTTTAGAATAATCAAATGTCTCTAAAATAAACATATAGCAGTTAAAATTAAAATTTATTATATTGTCTTATTCTTTTTATTTTTTTTAAAATATAAAATTTTATAAAATACTTTAAGTCAACGTTGGGAAATGATAAATTTTCTACTCAAATTTAAATCTAAATATATAAATGCGTTATAACAAAATCATTAGTCTAGTTATACTTAAAAATGACCAAATAATTATCTAACAATTTTGATTAAAAAATATTAAATTTAAATATATAAAATACATTTTAAGGAGTTTATTTATATTTTTAAAGTGATCAAATGACTTACAATTAATTATATAACAATTATGGTCCAAAATTATATAGTCATTTTATATTTCAATTTTAAATCTAAATATATATAGATGCACTATAAAGTCTTCGGCGTCCAATTTTTTCCCCTCAAAGTGACTGAATAATTAACTTAAAAATAGACACATAACAAGCATACCAATTTTTTTTTTTTTAAATCACGAATAATAAAATATCAACCAAAACTACTACATAAATCTAATAGCTTCGATCATATATTAGCTATCATTTTGACTCATTCAATCACTTAAAAATATAGTTGGGTTACAATAATAAATTCAAATTTTGAGGAAAAAAAATCAGTTTTAACTATTACATGAGTTTTAAAAAATTTTTATTTTAAAAATATGAACGGACTCTAACAAAATAATCTAATAGTTTTATTAATGTTTTAAGTTATTTTTATTATTACATGACTATTTTTAAAAATCCAACTATATGTTTTATATACTTTTACATTTATATCTGGGGAAAAAAGTTTAAATCGTTACTTATATAAGAAAATACAAAAAAAAAAAAAAAATCAAATTGACTCTTAACTAATTTAAATGTATATTTTATAAGTTAAATCTAGAAAATAAGGGGACGTTTGGTCTGCGCTATTTTCATTTTCATTTTCTGAAAAACATGCGTTTTTCGTTTTTCAGAAAACGACTTTTCCGTGTTTTTCATTTTCTTAGAAAACGCTCTCTCATTTTTTTGAAAATGAACGTGGAAAACACAAACCAAATGCGTTTTTCATTTTCTCAGAAAAATAAAAACAGAAAACAGCATGGAAAAAACAAACCAAACGCCCCCTAAATTTTTAAAACATTAATTTTAGGTTTTGATTTTAAAATTTCTTTTAAAATTTATTTATGAAGTCAAATAAAATTTGAATGAAATCATCAAATAACTATAAGTTTGAGAATGATTTTTATTGAACTTAAAACTAATTAGTTTACCATTATTTTCGTACCACCTTCAGCACTCAACGGTGCCGTTTGATGTCAACGCGTGGCACGTCAGCCACACGATAGGTAAGGCGGTTATGATAGAGAACGGAACAGGTCATTGGGAATTTTAAAAGCAGCAATTTAATTTCTTGCGAATTAGGTAACTTTCGGCCTAGGATTTTAGATCTACTTCCTGTCAAATTCCTAATTCTCGAAGGCGAGAATCGGGCTTGCGGGAGTTGATAGGATCAATCGACTCCAGATCGTCGCTCCGCAGGATTGTAGGATCTTCGGTATGTGCCTTTCCTGTGTGGATTTTCCTTTTGATGCCATTGTTTGATGTTTGGCCGCCGCTTCTATGAAAGTCGAGATATTTGTGGTGTTACTTTTTTTTTTTTTTTTCCTTTTGAGGCATTTTAGTTCCCTGTAGAGATCTTTAGTTCCTTTTCTATGAAAGTCGAGATCTTTGTGGTTTTCCATGGCGATACGTTCTCAAAGTTTCTTCTCTTTAGCAATATGTTTGAATTGGATTTTCCGTAGGACAGTTTTAATTTCTCAAACGGAGCGGAATCTGGTGAACTGACGGCGACCTTGAGAGATCAATGCATTTATACACTTGTTTCCTTTGTGGATGGGTAAACTTCATTCGACTAGACCTAACCCACCACATGAATGGAAGAGATAATATTATTGTCACATGTAGGACTTGAACACGAGATTTCTTAAATTTTAATATCATGGTAAAGTTAATTGGCTAACCACATACACAGATAAATCTCAAACTAATAGGAAAAGGGCCAATCTTTTTATATCCGTATTAACTTGTTCTCAGTAATATTTCAAGAAGGCTGAATTGTAAGTTTTATGAAGAGACTTTTCTGTTTATTTAGAAGGCAGACATTTCACTAAAATCCTTAACTATCTATATATTTCTAGCTTTTAGGTAATACTTAGTGCCTGAGTTTGTTATTGTAATTTTTTTAATTTCATTTGAAAAGAAATTACACTCTATCTGACTAGTTTTGTTCACTTGTTCAAAGTGGATAATAGGGAATCTGCCTAGTTTTCAACTGCACCTATGCTATTAAAATGAACTTCCTAATTTACAAGTTAATATTTCATTAGTTTTATTGAAGACTGGGTTTAATTATTTGAGGAATTATTTTATTAGATTTTTAAACTTGTATATCAAATTAAACCATAGAAATTGTATCACTATTAATACTGTTATTGTTCAACTATTAATAATTACTTTAGCTAGATCCATGTCTTTACTCCTCTACCCCTTTTACCTTTAACTTTTGTTGATTTAATGCATAACCATAAAGTTATTATTTGTCTTTGAATATGACCAAACCATTGTAACATATTCACTCTCATGTTATCATCTATTAAAATCTACAAGTTAGCTCCTCCCTATCAGAGTGATCACAAATGTATAGTTTTTTCTTCAATTATTTGTAGTTTTTATTATTATCCTTAGAATGCTTCTATTTGTCTCCGCTCAGTTTCTCATGCCATGCATTTTGATGTGATCATTCTATTTTGATGCAAAGGCAGCACAATAGTTGCCATGGCAACAAATACAGTTAGAAGGCGGCATCATAAACATGTTTATGACAGTAGAAATGAGTATTTGGACTCGACAAAATTTGATACCTTAGATGAACCTCTCCTTGGGAACAACAACTATGGGGATCATTATAAGGTAAACCATTCATAGCTTCCTAACTAGATAAAATTGTTAACTTAATTTGAGATATATTTATACATTATATATCAGTAGTTGTTTGTTCTTTCAAGGGATACGATGATGCAAGCCATGAAGATTTGGATGACAAAAGAAAGGAAGTAAACCTTCATTGGACATCTCTTTTCTCCAATTTGATTGCTCAATGGTCTCAGTGGTTAGGTATTGTTTCTTTTATGCACCATCAATATTTTCACATGTTCAATGTAGATAGGTCTTATGTTAACTAAATTGCTTAACATATAGTATGTAATGTTGTTAGATAATGCATGGAATTGTATATAACATTTTTCATCATCTCTTTTGTGATTTAGACAATGAACTATTGCAGTTTGTGCCACTGATTCTTTTCTTTGCAGCAAATCTTGTCCTTAGCTCTGGCTCATTTTTAGGAAGATTTGTACCATTTCCTTCTTTAACAATGAACGAGGACAACCTAATTTATCTCAGTCCCTTGCAGGTAATAACTTTTTTCCTGTTTTTTTGTTGAATCTGAATCATCATGAACTAATTGTAGAAAATATATTCTGACACCAATATGATTTTTCTATGGTCAAATAAATGTTATTGCATATTTGTTCCTACAAGTTCATTTTGAGAATACCTAGTAGTGGTGGTTTTGGTGAATGGAAGCTGGGTTGTGTTTAAGTTAGATCCTAGGTACCCAACTCAAAAGTAGGCAATTGACAAGCATACCATTTGCATAAATTATTGCAGAAGATACTAACAAAGTATGGGTAACAATCATGAGGATATAATGCTTTGAATTTTCACAAGTTCTTGCTATCAGTATTGACACGACACGAGTGGAGACTGTGTGCCTCAACTGCAATCTCATGGGTTTGAATGCCTCTACGTTAGCCCAGTCTTACAAGCCTTGGTGTAAATTTACTAGGTTAACTAGTAAAAAAACAAAAAAAAAAACAACAATGAAATCTGTTTTGTTCTAAAGAATTACTGTCCTGGCTTATTTTTATTGAACACTCTTATTTTACAGTAATTATCTGCATCAATTATGTTCTTAAGGAATTAAACTGTCTGACATATATATGCATGTTATAAAAAATTGTTTCCATCATTTGGAGATCTTTAAAACTGATGAAAAGTGGTTTATACAAACTTTCTACAAAATACTATGTATAACAACTTGGCTATACTACAGTTCCATAAAAGGAAAATTTTGAGAATCTGACTAGGATTGCCAACTTTTGGTTACCTGTAAATTTCAGAAATGATTCAATGAACAAGGTTCTTAACTAGCTTTTATATCCATGGCAAAAGAATTTCACGAGTAATTTTCTTTATGAATTTTTTCAACTCTATGTTTCTAGAAATTTTACTCATGAAATCTGTAATTGCAAAACAGTTATACATTCTAAAGAAAAGCTGGCCAAAGATTTGGCTCTGCTAACAGAGCATAGACTTGTAAAATCTCTAGGTGTTAAGACACCAGCCTTGATGGACCTAAATAGTCTACTTTTTTCTTAAATTACAGAATCAACTTCAGGCTTCATTTCTTAAAGTATTATGGAAATGAAAATTTAGTAAGTTGATTATCTATGACCTTTTGATTATCGTGTTTTAATAAATCATTAATATGTTATATATGCTACAACTTTCTTCATGTTAAGTGTCATAATATGTATTTGCTTTTACCATTGTCATACCTAAGTGTTAATGAAGATTTTTGTAGATTCGAATAAAGCCACTTCAACAAAGATTCTGAAGTTTGCATCTGTTGCTTCATGGTTGAGATTAGGCCCTCAAAATATTTTGTCTTCCATGGTTCATTGTGTTCCATTCTTCCTAATTTTACAACAAGCATGCATAAAGGGGTGGATTATGGAAAATAAAATAGACAGAAAAATTATGCTCGTATTATACTGTTGATGGAAAGGGAATGAGATAAACAGAGGGAGGTAAAATGAAAAATGAAACAGTTGCACAAATGAAGATAATCACGAATGCAACATAAATCTAGTTGAAGGTGGGGGGTAGAGAGTGACCTAAGAAAACTTTGTTAAAGTAATAAAAAGTGATTTGATTGATTTGGATATCACCAAGGTTTAAAATTTCGACCCGTGCTGAGATTTCAGTCCTGGACCGGAACGATACGATTTTGGTACCGTATCGTGCCGATAGTTTCGGTATTTTTTAAATATAAAATATATTAATTAAAAAATAAAATATTTAACATAAATATTTTAAAAATAAACAATATAAAAAATAATCTTAAAAAAAAGGAAAAGATATGAAAAAAGATAAATAAATAAATAAAAATTTTATTATAATTTTTAAATTAAAATAAATGAAATATAAAATTAATTAGATAATTTTATTAG
>JBBMJZ010413096.1:101543-111815 GCA_037833815.1 Zingiber zerumbet
TCATTAATAAATCACCAAGGGCAACACTAGAAGGCAAAATATCAGAGGAAGTATGGATAAAGAATCAAGTAAATTACTTTCATCTTCGAGTTTTTGGATGTCCAGCCTATATGTGCATATCTAGTAAGGAAAGATCAAAGTTGGATGCAAAGTTAAAGCGGTGCATTTTTCTGGGGTATTAGAAAGGAGTTAAAGGCTTTAAGTTTTGGGATCCTAAGGCAAGCAAGGTGGTGATCAACAGAGATATAGTGTTTGACGAGAAAATTATGCTACAACGTACTCAGGAAGAAGGAAAAGAAACACTACAGAGAAATATGGAGAAAGATGCTATGCAGGTAAAGCTAGAGACTCATGACTCTGATGATTCTAGCTCAAAGCACACGGAGCATCGTACCATAGCTGGTGGCAGAACCAGACGAGTCGTAAAACCACCCACCAGATACGGATTCGAAGACTTAATATCTTATGCGCTTATCACTAGTAGTGGAGACCCTACATCTTTTCATGAGGCGATACATAACTCTGATAATGACAAGTGGATGAGTGTTATGATAGAGGAAATGGAGTCATTGCATAAGAACCAAACGTAGGATCTAGTGGAACTCCTGAAGGAGAGAAAGTTATAGGGTGCAAGTGGATATTCAAGAAGAAAGAAGCAATGATAGAGGGAGAAGAGGTGAAATTCAAGGCTCGGTTGGTAGCAAAGGAATATTCACAGAGAAAGAGGATTGACTATGAAGAAATTTTCTCTCCGGTGGTAAAACATACATCAATTAGAGCAGTGTTGGCTTTGGTGACACATCACAATTTATAGCTGGAGCAAATGGGTGTGAAAATAGCATTTCTTTATGGAAATTTAGAGGAGCAGATTTTTATATACAACATGAGGGGTTTAGTCAGCCTAGACCAAAGCGGTTGGTTTGCAAGTTGAAGAAATCACTCTATACATTGAAACAATCTCCTAGGTAATGATACAAACATTTTAATTCATACATGATTCAAAACGAATATAGGAGATGTGAGTATGACCACAACATATATGTGAAAAGCGTTGAAGATGGATCACTGGTTTTCTTACTACTATACATAGATGACATGCTCATTGTTGTGAAGAAGATGAAAGATGTTGACAAATTGAAGAAGCTACTAGAATTTGACATGAAAGATTTGGGAGAGACCAAGAAGATTCTTGGGATGAAGATTCACAGGGATAGAGCTGCAGGTAAATTATAGTTGTCTCAACGTAGCATGTGGAGAAGGTGTTGGATAGATTCAATATGAAGAATGCAAAGTCGGTGAGCACACCCTTGGCATATCACTTCAAGTTATCCAGTACACAGTGTTCAAAGAGGGATGACGAGATTCAAGAGATGTCAAAGGTGTAATAGCCCGGTTCTGAGATTCTGGTTAAGTATGACTTAAAAGGTTAGATGGTACTATCCATATCACCAAGGTGCACCTTATTTTTTGGAAGCCCAAACTTAAGAACTCCAAAGTTAAGCATGCTTAGCTTGGAGTAATCTTAGGATTGGTGACCTTCTAGGAAGTTTTCCCAAGGTACGTGCGAGTGAGGACAAAGCATGCTGAAAGGACCTTCGGTGGTCTGTGGAGGTAGTCGTCAACCCGATGGGCAATTCTGGTGGCGTTCCGGTTCGGTTCGGGTGGGGCCCGCTCGGGCTGGGGTGTTTCAAAAAGTTCCTTATGCAGTGCAGTTGATTGTCTGATGTATGTCATGGTTTGCATGAGATTAAATTTGGCGCAAGCAGTTAGTATGGTAAGCAAATTTCTCTCAAATCCTGGTCAACCACATTGAGATGCAGTGAAGTGGTTTTTCAGATATTTGAGAAAATCAACTGATTATAGCATACTGTTCAGTAGACAACCGGAAGATCCTTCAGTTGTTGGGTACGTAGATGCGGACTATGCAGGAGATTTAGATAACAGGAGGTCTATTACAGGATACGTGTTCATTGTGGCAGGAGGACCTATTTGTTGGAAATCTATGATACAATTTATTGTTGTATTGTCTACTATGGAGTCGGAGTATATAGCAGCAGCTGAAGCAGCGAAGGAAGTTTTATGATTTATAGGGTTGGTTAGAGAACTGAGTGTTCAGTAAGGTGAAGTCAAGTTGTTATGCGATAGTCAGAGTGCTATCTATTTGACGAAGAATCAGGTGTATCATATGAGATCCAAGCACATTGATGTGAGGTTTTACAAGATCAAAGAGCTGATTGCTTCCAGAGAAATTCAACTTGAGAAGGTTCATACTACAAACAATGCTACATATATGCCGACAAAGCCAATGACCACAGAGAAGTTCAAGCATTGCTTAAACTTGATCAATATCTCTAGATGCTAGATGAAGGAAGTCTAGACCCATAGATTCAGGAATTTTGTTCATATACTCGTTTTCTTCGAAAGGATGAATATTCACCAAGGTGGAGATTGTTGACGGGTGAATATTTATTTATAAAATGATAATGAGTTATAAAAAAAATAAATATTATTTTTATTTATTTTTTAACTCTAAATCAGTAATCCATCTGATTGAGCTGGATGGGCAGTCTCATCGTATCAAATCAGATGATAGATTTTTGATGGACCAATCCACTCTACTAGAAGTTAGTCCGGTGTGACAGCTCTAGTCATGAGCTCACATCCTGGCCGACGACCTTATGGCCGTGAGCAAATTCGCAGCACGGCCATGGAGGTTGCATTAGCCGCAGCCACACGGCCCCTAAATAAATAGGCCATAAGGGGCTTTGCACCGTGTCTAAGTGTAAGAAGAAGAAAAACAAAGCACCAGATAAATCTTACAGGAGAATGCATGGGAAAACGTCCCAAAATGTAGCACAGCAAAATTGAATCATATTACAAAAAATATTTTCTTCTAAATATACTCATCTGAATAAACACCTAAATAATAAAGAAATGGACCGAATCCAAAATATGAATAGAACAAGTCTTTACATTGTAAGATCCAAGAGCAGGAATAAATTTGTAAATATCCAATAACCGAATATTTCATGCACTCTGTTATCTTTGTAACAAAAATCTTTATGTATTATCCTAATTCATTAGCAAAAAGAGGCCTTCCAAACTCCAAATACTTTTAGATGGGTATCTAAGTAGAAACAGGGTACATAGCCAATTACTAGTCCAATCCTCCATCTGCATAAAGATAGAGAAATGTTTAGGCATATAGAGAATAAAAAGAAGAATGGAAATCCAGAACAAATTTACTTGGATATTAATCGTGCAAAAATAGATAGATTTTATTCATAAATTTAGAAGCATCTGATCCAACTAACCTGAAACAACAACAAAACGAAAAAGCTAAACTAGTGATCAAATGAACCACACCCAAAAAAAATTATTCCAAAGTAATAGTTAGCTCATCAGAAGGTCCACCATTAAAATGTGCATGCATGTCTAAATACGTGGAACTGTGTGAATTCTGGAAGAAAAATTGAATTTTAAAGATTTCTATCTACTATTTCTGCACCACAAAAAGATGCCTCGCCTATTGTTTTGTCACATACCAATCAAACAACACGACAAGTAGGAATACAGAAGATCTATCATTCACCCATTCTACAACATTAACTATATCGGCATTGCCAAAGACCTTCGTATGAAAACTTTGAACAAAGACCTCGAACGATAACAACTTTGTGATCTATTCAAAAGTTTCAAAATTAATTTTCTATAAGTGCTTATGCAAGAGCTTTTCCCATTTTTTTCCCCTTCTGATTTCTCTACTAAAAGTAAGCATCTTAGTTGCATAGATTAGTATAATAGTATTAGAAATCTTAGTTGCATAGATTAGTATTACATAAAGCATGCAAAGAATGTTTGATGACCAAAGTTCAATCAGGACTAAAGACAATTATTTTCAACGTTGCGATGTAGCCTTTACAGCTGACCCACTAATCTCTCATAGAACCAGATAAAACCAAGATCTAAATATGATTATGGAAGATAAGACTCTCGAAGGAGCTATGCAGAACAAGACCTGAGTTTCAGAGAGCAAAATGCCTTGTCAGGTTTGGGTACTAAGGGAGAAGGGGCAGACTGCAGTGGAAGGATGGGTCTCAGTGATAAGGGCAGACAGCAGGAGACTTGTAGGTGAGGATGGATGGACAAGGAGGCTCACAAATGAGGCCAAAGTGCTCATGCATGTAAGGCAGAAGGTTGCAGATGAGAGCAGAGAGTGAAGGGTGTAGGTTTGGCCCACTAACATAGGCCAAGGGCTCGATGATAAAGGCAGATGGGTTGTGGATGGGTGGGGGAAAATGGATTCCACTCATTTTCTCCGAAAATACCCATAATTTTCATTGCCAACAACACTGGAAAATACAAAAAAAAAACCTTTTGGAAGAACATTTTACATGAAACAAATGGACCTAAATAAATGACTTTTTAACCAAATTGATCATATCATGTGGGACAAAAGACAATTCTAATAGCCTAACTTCACTCTCTATTACTTGATATATGCATTGATTATATCCTCTGAAATTAAAAATTGAATTAGAAAGGATACAACCTATGAAATAAACATGATACAAAACAATAAGGCCAAAATCCAAAGAGTATTTACCAAATGTTTCTCTGTTTCTCACACTTTGTACTCTCTGTTTCATACTTCCTTTGTTTCTCAAACATCTCAATCCTCATTTCATACTTCTACAATTTCATAAGCTTTCAGATATTTGTTACATAATTCCAAAGCTCCAAATACAAAACATTTTGGGACAGTAGAAGAGTTAAGAGTACTATATAAAACAAATCAAAAAAAAAAAAATTACATGGATTTATTTGATGAAAGTGAACTTCAATAAATTCAACCTAGTAAATTTATTTGTGCTCACTTCTTACATAATGAAAGACTAGTGGGATAAATGTTACTCATAAAAATGAGCCATGGGAAATTTTATTGATAAAGATATGTTACAAACAAGTGATACTAATACCAGGAGATTTACCTTGGTGTATGAGAAGAACAGCCAAGAACAAACTTTACTCGTCAGCATGCCTATGCTTAGGCCTGCTATGCGGCCGGGTTGCATGTGAACTCTTTGTTATTTCTGTTTTCTTCCAAGAGCTGATTATGAAAAAAGAATATATAATATAACAAAATTATTGGGAATTTAAACTATTTGATAGATGGATGCAATGGACTTGACACGGATGGACAAGAATCAAACTAACCCCAAAATATATGACAGAAGTCGATATACAAGGAAAATCGGTAATGCCAAAAAGGCAGAAGCCTGCACATCCAAATCATCATTACATTGCTACCAACAAATTCTTTTGATTACAACAAATTCAATAGAAGTGGAAAGTGGGAGTGAAACAAATGATGTACCATAAACCACACCAGCTCTTTGGTAGCAAGAGGTTTTGTTATTTCATGGTTCTTGAAGAATTCCTGAATGCCAACTTGGACCTATAGCAAAATTGAATAAATTATCTAGGCAATGAAACATAATAAAAAAAAGTGTGCATAGCTGCTTGAAATTAAACCCATTGTCGTAAATTATAAAAAACAAAAAACCTTAAGCAGTATATGAGATCTAATGCTTTTGAAGACTTTAGCAACATTCAAGCAAGACAAAAAGATGTATAGAAAAATGCATTTGGCCATTCAGAAGCAGAATGTTTAGGAACACTGATGTGGTTACTTTAACTAATATCAAGGACCTTGAAAGGGTGAAACACAAAATGGTGTCCAAATCTCTGTTGTATCTACCTCATATGAACTAGGGAGCTCATACAAACAAAACCTTGCAGGACATTAGGATCTTCTTTATTTCTCCCTCAACATCACAAGATTATGTTTTCTTGTGAGATGGAGGCCATGCATCAACAGGGAGAAACCAGCATCTGATACATGAAAGCTGGTGTCGCAATAATTGAATCTAAATGTCATATGAATCATTTTTTTAAAACAACAATGTCATGAAACAACATATCTAAAGCTATTTGTCATTCTTGCATATTGATAAAATCAAAATATATTTTCCTTGCTTCTAAGGATGCCACTTTGGGGAGCAAGAAATAAGGATTTGCTAGAAAAGAAACAGGAACAATGGTTATGTGATTCCCTCAAACCAAAATCAACATTTTGATGATGATAGCAAACCACAACATCAATATGAACATTAAAATTCTAATGGAAAGAAAAATGATGCAAGACAAGACAGAAAATAAGAGATTAGAAGAGTGAACGAATGGGAATGGGAGAAAAGCATTAAGGGGGATAAAGAATGGAGGAAGAAAAATATAATAATTGATTTTCATCAATAATACCATGATATCGCTTTACAACCTTTCTCTATATAAGCTTTACATCTAAAAAAAGGATAATTAAACATGGGTTTACATTTAATACAGACCAGAGGATTTCTGAGTAATTGACTCATTTGATCCTCTATTAAATTAGATAAAATAATATTTTAATTAAATCTGGAAGTCAAATGTTGTTCAGTGTGATTAAAAATGCCTGGTTCTTGTGGAAATTTTAATGGGTTGCAGAGCAAAAGGTAAGTGTTATCAATGATGGCATCTGGGGATGATTGGACAAGGTTGCATGGATGGAGAAGTGGATAAAGCAAGGAGAAAAGGGTGAACCGGAACCAAGGTTGACATGCAAAGCTGAAGAAGTAGTATGACAGCTGTGATGGGATCTGGAACCAAACTGATGGACATTGAAAATAGAAGGAAAAAAAAGGAAGAAGAGAAGAGGGAATGGGCAAATAGGAGAAGAAAGCAGACAATAGGAGAGAGGTTGTAAGAAGAAAACAATTCAATTCATCATCCTAACATGATTAGAAAAAGATGGAGTTAGCGGTGGTCATGGGTGCGATTCGTAACTCATTTTATCCCCTATTACACTAAATAAAGCATAGTAAAATAAAATAATAAATCAAGAAAAATCATCCCAGATCTTGGAAATGTCCTTGGATAAAGTGAGAATATTATCCTGATGAGATACCTATTTGCTGACCTTATTTTGTTGTTGTAAGGTATGGCTAATTTAATATGCTGCTTAGTTTGTAAAAGAAAACTCTAGCATCTGGGTTAAATTGAGAGCTTAAATTCTGGTTGAGCCACTATAGACCACACATACAAGCAAATATACCTGCAAAATTGCAATTTCAGTCCATCCTAATCCATTTTCCAGAATGTGAGAGTTGTGAACTATAAGTGAATAAGATTACCTTTTTTGGTAAGAGATCATATGTTTATCAATAAGGAAGCAAATAAGACAGCTTAATTGTGAGTAGGAAAAAGAAAATACCTCCAGGTGATAAGTTGTTGCTGATTTGAGAAACTTTCCATAAGCATGAATTACACGGTCACTATAAGGACTCAAACCAACTCGCACCTTTTCAACATGTGGTTTGGTAATAGTAGCAACTTGGTCTATATATGGTTGAGAAAATCTCTTGGCAGCCTGATACAAGTTGTGGGAATTTGCATAGCGCAGTGAATCAGAAAACAAAAAATTAGAACATGTAACAACAAATTGGTGTAGAAGCATGTCTACTATGAGTATTCTAGTTGAAATAATTCCATGAGTACCTGGAAATAAGGATCTGAAAATTCTTGTACTTTGACTACATGGCTGGATATGGTACACTTAGATTTGTTATAAATGTCCACTGTTTTGCTTGACATAGTTTGCACATACGGTTCAGCACTTGACACAAGAAACAACCATTGCTCTTTAATGACTGGAACCCATGTCTTCAGAGATTATAAGAAAGAAAATTAGAAATTTAATAAATCCTACCTGAAATATCTACTACCTTAAAAGAGTGCGTGCTAAGTAGCAAACTGTGTGATAATCTGAACCAAAATCCAATGCACATTAAACCAAATTTATATAATTTGCTTACGGATTTCTCAATCAAGCAACACTAAAGTATATGAATTATGATTGAATCCTGAAAATAGTTGTTAGTTGGCTACTTACAGTTTTGGCAGTTTCAAAATGAGGTTCCATCAATTGTTGTGCGTAATTCAATTTCTCTGATACCTTGAGAAAAGTTTCCACAAAATGATAAGTACAATACAAGATTAGATTAAAATAGTAAGATAATGTTTGCCATATTTTCATAGTGAGAAAGTAAGAAAGGATTTAAACAAATTCAACATAGAAATGAAATACAGTACAGGTAAAAAACTATCACCTTTTGAAGCAAGACATCTAATACAGGTTGTCCATGCTCCTTCCAGTAAATTGTTGCAAGTTCCTGAAAGGCAAATATCACAGGCATATTGGTGTTCTTAACAATTAAATGACACCTCTCTAATACTTCATCTAAAATTTGAAGACATTCACCTTATAGTAACTGAAATGCGTAGCAAACCAAGGAGGAAACCATGCTCCATGAGCCTGAAAGCAAGATTTTTTTTTTTTAACCTCTGCTCAGTTATTGCATTGTGTTATCACATAAATATAGACTGACTAAAAAGGAGTTACAAATGTAAGAATTGAATATCGAGGCCATGTTTTATGTGAGACATGGCACTATATCACAGAATATCTTACTTGCACGAGGTGGTGCCACAAAAGTCTACAACACAACCAAAGTATGTCTAGTTAACCCAGAATAAACTTCATCTAAATAGACTACTATGCATAGTCAAACCAGTCTTTCATTCAACTGAGTTATCATATGAAGGCAAATTAGAGAGAGAAAAACAAATATTGCAGGATAATATTACGCTTCAGATGAAGCCCTGTGGATACTTTACAGAATTATGAGGGAATTTTTGCACATATGTATGCTTGCAGATATCAATCAATCTCCAAGCTCAACGAGCTTGTTCAAGATCCGCCACTTGGCATCATATTTAGCACCAATTTGACAGATTTCTCAAACACAAAGCTTATTATCCAGCCTCAATTAAACTTTTCATTGAGGAAGTCATCTCCTTTAAGCAAGATTTTGTTTATAATCTAAGTCTTTGTGTCAAATATTTCAAAAGAAAGAAAGACAAAATCCTATGCAAGCTGTAGGTTGAGAAACTCGTTCATTGAACTCTTCATGTAGCTTGACAAGAATTACAAGTACAACGAAAGGAAATTAGTAAAAGACATGTCCAATCTTAATAGAAACAAAGCAACTAATCCTTCCCGAGAGTAAAACCTCAAGACTCATCCATAATGACTTCTATTGTCCATTGAAAATAACAATACAAAAGTAACACTTGATCAATTAAGATGAACTGTTTCTGTTTGAAATTGAGATACTTCTGGGACATAATATACAAGGAGACGGATTCTTGTAGAGTTGGAGAACAAGGTGCTAACCTGGTACACAAAATATCTAATCCATGATCAAACAACAAGTTAAATATTTAGATGTTGTAAGATAAACATATGCTGAGAATCAACTCTACAGCTGTTTACTAAGGCTTATTACCTGTGTTAGCTCCTTTGACTTAGTTGTTGCTTCCAAGTGTACTCTTATAAGCTCTTCCTAAAGAAGATTTCCATGCTTTATATGAATATCATCTTATAAAGCTTGTGGAACAATATAATCTTCAACAATAGTTGTCGATAGCACAAACCTCTGCCACCTGAAGAGCATGCTCAGTTTTCTGAATTCTATGGTTTTGCTCATCGTTTGTCTTCTGAAGCTACAAGGGCCAATGGTGAAAAGTTACAGCATTATGATTGCAAATAATTCAGTAAAATAGAAAGTTACACTATTTCTATGCATATTTCATAAAAACTGCATACAAGTTCATGGCCCTAAAAGATACAACTGCTTCACCTTTGACTTTGGCACACTAGTGTTGATAAAATGACTCAAAATTAATATTTGAGTTGGTGGGTTGATGAGGTGGCAATGAGCGGTAGTAGTGGTTAAAGGAAAAAAGTCTATATTCAATGTATTTACATTAGTTGAGTTAGTGGGTAGAATAGTTGAGTTAGTGGGGTTATGGAGTTAGTGAGTTTCATGAGTAATGTAAGTGGCTTATAAATAGGCTACGTGTTTAATGAATGTATGAGTGAAAAGTGAAAGTTAAAAATTGTTGTATTCCACTTGTCCATCTTGTCCTCCTCCCATTTTTATCTAACAATGGTATTAGAGCGCCGCCGGGTTTGATGTGTCCTAGTTTGCTCGCAATGGCAATCAACGGAGTTTCTCAACCCCTCATCCCCATCTTCAAAGGAGAGTGCTACGAATTTTGGAGTATCAAAATGAAGACTCTATTTAGATCTCAAGATCTTTGGGATTTAGT
>JBBMJZ010413096.1:111915-125463 GCA_037833815.1 Zingiber zerumbet
TCACTAGTAGCAGAGACTCTACGTCTTTTCAGGAGGCAATACACAACTCTGAGAAGAACAAGTGAACAATATCATGTTATTATGGAGATATGTGAATATCATTTGGGTACAATAATATACCCGTAGATTCTAATGTTGAAGATGTGATAAGTAATGAGGAGCAAAGTCTTGTAGATTCGGTCAGCACTAAGACCAACTGACCAACCGTATGATGGGAGACTGGCTCTCGAGGATAAGGGAGCTTGACCTCATAAGTCCGACCGGTCTTGGGCCGATCGACTTTATATTGAAGGTTGTGTTGTAGGGTTGACAATCTGTAAGTTGAGAGTGATATTGCAAAAGAGGGGAGCTGGGTCTCGTACATTCAATCGACGCATTAAGACTGACGGACCATACTCTTTGAAGTCTGACCAGCTATTGGGCTGATTAATTCTATAGTACTGAGTTATATTGTAAGGTTAACCAGCTGTATACTGAGCACCGTAGCTTTGTAAGCCCGCTCAGCCTTTTACCAACTGACTATCTACAGTTGGAGCACTAGACCCTTCAAATCCGTCCGGCTCTTGGACCGACCGTTCTTATATCGAAGGTCTTAATGCCGAGGAGTGAAGGATTGAGCCTCGATGAGAATGATCCGTTCTTCTGACCCTAACTTTCATCTCACCATAACTTTAATATTCACTGTATCTTACCTTTAACTGTCATGTCATCTCTAGATCTATTTATAATATATCGTCGCTTTATCTTACCCTTAACTGTCACGCCATCTCTAAATATATTTATAATATACCGTATCAATGATGAAGTATCATTTTAACTTTTTTTTATATTATGGCAGATATCATATACTCCTATCATGTTTTTTTTTCAAATAAAATAGTAATGTTAATGGTTATAACATAGAGGGTGATATGATACGTGAAATAAACTAAGGAGATGAAAATGTCCTAACAAAAAATTTAAGAGCTAAAATGAAATTTCTGGACAAATTAACATTAACTTGCCGGCATAAAATTCACTTAAATTAATTAGTTATAAAAGGGACTTTCATATAATTAAATACTTTTAAAAAGTCCAGTTCCCTTATTGTTAACAAAAATGATTACGTAGATAAATCAGCATATAGTATATCAATTAGGAGATGAGAGGAATTATATATTCATCAAAAATTAATCCGTTTTTCTTTTATAGTAAATCTATCCCAGTTTATAAATTAGGCATTCCACCAAGACTTCTTCCAATCTAAGGACATGCAGCATATATCCTTGTCTCACCGAGCCATTTTCGACAATGCGACAAGTGTGTCTCGCATTTCAAATCCGTACCAGTACTTAGCTAGAAGAAGAGGCCCTTAGGCCCCAATAAACAACTCTGGATCTGTGTGCAATTGACAGAAATAATGGCCTTCAATTATGCACCATCCCTACAAATCAGCTCTCACCTCTCTCACTGTCTCTGCTTTTAGAGTTATGCAATATATAAATATTTGTGCTGCAGGACAGTTTGATTGAGACAGGCCAATTAGAACATTCCACCTCTTTTGTAATTACACAAGCACCGTCCGGCACATGCTAGCTAAACCTTTTAGCTCCACAATCCATTATATTCCAGGACAAAAAAGATCGATCAGCTGCCCATTTTGGCATGTGAAAGAAGAGGAGAATTAATTTGGGGACTTCACTGGCTTTAAGTAGCTAGCCGTGAGCCCCGGATTCTGTGTGTAAATTAACCAACCCCTCTGTTTTAAGTCTGTAACCTTGTCTATTCTCATCGAGATGTCATCGATGAACAAGACCATCTTCTACGTCAGCGACGATGGCGGCGAGGCCAACGAGAAGGCAGCGAGCATCAGAGTGCCCGAGCAGGCGAAACGGGCATCTTCGTCGAGGGGCGGCCTCGAAGGCCTGCGCATTGTCATACACGAAGGGGATGAGAAGGGACCATCAAATAATGTCCTGACCAAATCTGTGACTACTACTGCAACGAGCAGGCCGAGACGACTGCCTCTGCCTGAGTCGGGGTTTTTGCAGACATGCTGCTTCTGCATGAGGGAGCTCAAACCCTGCAGGGACGTTTACATGTACAGGTGCTTTTAATTAATTATCCTAAACTACTCGTTCGACATTATTAGGAACTGATTAAAACTGCATGATTAATGCAGGGGAGACCAAGGATTTTGCAGTGATGAATGCCGTTCCCGCCAAATCGACTGGGCGAACGAAGAGAGTTTGAAATGAGTACGAGAGATAGATTAGCGAAAAGTTCATCGTCGGCGTACGTGCGTACGTGAAACAACGAACAAGATTGGCGGATACCAGCAGTGTCTTGAGCAACGAGTTTTTTGTTTTTTTGTTTTTCTCATTTTCTTTTCGTTTTCTCCTTCCTTGATATCTATATGTAGCTTCTTTTATGGAGGAACGTGCAGAATGGTTAAAGGAATTGCAAAATGGCTGGCAAGTTTTTTTCTAGAAAAAATGAAAAGAGTAAATTATATATGAAATATTTAAAATTTTAGAGAAATAATGCTTTCATTAAACCTGTGGAAGCAATGTTTATATAAAAACATTTTTAAATAAAAAATAAATTATTATTCAATTTTTTTTTTTGTTGTTGTTTAAAGATTTAAAATTCCTATACAGCAAAACAGTCGCACGTGGGGCTATGGCGGTGCTCCCGCCTACTCCACCTTGGGTCGAGCACAGCCACAGCCGTACGCACGCGTCGCGCGTAGGCCCATTCTGGAATGCGTGTGGCCGTAGCGGACGACCACGCCATCCGCTCAAATAGTACAGACAATAAACGCAATGGCTTCTCGGTAATCTCCCAAATGTCTCGTGTCACGCCAAACGTTCCTCTCCCACGGTGAGATGATGGGGAATTTTTTATTTTTATTGATTTTATATTGTAACGACAAAAAAAAAATGAATTTATAGTGAAAATATATTTCTAGATAAGAGAATAAAAAATACGAAGGAAAAAATAAATAAATAAATAAATAAATTAGAGGAAGAGAAGGTACGGACCGAGCTTATTTACTCGAGAAGAAAAATAAATTTATCGTGGAAATATATCTCCGGGATAGAGAGTGAAAAGATAAATAAATACAAAATAAAAGTAAATTGCAGATAAAAAGTAGAGATCGATAAGAGAACGTGACAGATCGAAAGTCTGCCATCGTCGAGATGCATGACGTGACAGATCGGAAGTTAGTTTTGTCGATAATTGAAAATTTGAACAGGTTGATTGAAAATCTGCATGTTTATATCTATATATTCTATAAACAATTTTAATATTTAAAAATATATATAATTCGATATGTCAAAAATTTTATATATTGAATTTTTGATAAGGGTTAAATTGTATATGTCAAAATTATTAAGTATTTTAATATATACATATAAATATTATAGTAGTAATGATTTTAATACTCTGAAAAATAATAAATTTTATACCGATATTAATATTAAAAATTTTAATGAGATATAATACTTTACTAAAATTTTTTATATTCGTTTTCAATATCAAAATTTTCAATATTTTCCGACCGACTATATTTTTTTTTTTATAAGTGCCTCTTTAACATAACATAGTTGGTTATTTATATGGTAAGTTTATAGAATTAAACAAGGGTCGAATTCTATTTATGTGATGACTAATTTTAATTTATTAATTTAATTTCTTCTAATAATTGAGATAGTTGTAAGACTACCAGGATGATAAAAATATTTTCTTTTATTTAATATTTTCTAAGTAAATAAAAGAAAAGTATAGCGATTCTGGTGTAATTCATCTATCATATCATCCGCTGCCGAAGTAGACAATGCATTACTATATTTTTTTGAAAAATATTTATTAAAAAAACAAATTAAATCAAATTTATAAATTAATTCAATTCAATTGATTATTTCAAGTATTGTTTACCCTTCGCTCCATTAATTTCGTACCCTCTAAAAATACACGTACTATCACAGTGTAAGCAAGCTCTCAAATCGTCAAGCAATCCATGGCCATGCCAGCAGGGCTCGGATTGGGAATGACAATGCGCTTGGAGATGAGAAGTTACAGCCAGTTGCTGGAGCTATCAAGAGGTTTATTCAGCAGTAGTACAATTTAGGTTTCTGAGAAACACTATTTGCATCTCTGAAACAAAATCTACAAGTAAAATAGAAACCGAAATTCTGAGTTTCATCACTCAAGTGTGCTACAAAGGTCAAAGCAAATCGGAAAGATTACAGATAAAAATGCACTCAAAGGGAGCAAAAACAATGTTCCAGAATTGGATAGAGTGATCGCATATCTAGGAAACAAATCTCAATAAAGAGAGCATGGCCTAGCATAATCTTATTACTCAGTAAATGTCTTGAGAATTACTCAGCAGGAGCTGCATTAGTCTCTGTTTTCTCAGGGTCGAAAGACAAAGGAACAGAGCTTGCCTGGAATCATGTCGAATCAGATTAGAACGTAACTAGTAGTCAGTAAGGAAGTATACTCAAATCAGATCAAAGACTAGACATGCTTACCAAGGCACGATACTTGAGGGCATAAAACATTTCAAGGTAACGACGGGTCTCACGCCTCTCCAGGTTTGAAACATGCTTCCAGAATCCATAAACACCCGTCAACGTCATCAGCCTCTCGGAGTACAGC
Organism: Zingiber zerumbet; assembly: GCA_037833815.1. NCBI lineage: Eukaryota > Viridiplantae > Streptophyta > Magnoliopsida > Zingiberales > Zingiberaceae > Zingiber > Zingiber zerumbet. The sequence continues at coordinate 116,563 of JBBMJZ010413096.1, forward strand.
TTCCAAGTGTACCTATTGAAGTTTCCATGTAGATTTGGAAAGGAAAGGAATTGTGAAAATTAGAACTATTTAGATATATATTTTCAAACATTGCAAAGGAAAAGAAACAGGTAAGCCTCACTTCTCATAGATCCTCTGCAGTCCTCCTCTGGAGATTTTATCCCAGTGGGCGGCATCGTCCTTACTTTTCTCAAAGAATTCGATCAGGATCTCAGAAGCTTTATCCCCTTGGTAAGGATCAATGTGGAAGCCAGATACTCCATGAACAATGATTTCTGCAGGACCTCCGTACGCTGTCGCAAAGGTAGGCAGACCGCAGGTCATGGATTCGACCACCGTGAGCCCGAAAGCTTCGTACAAGGCAGGCTAAACAAAAAGTGGATTTCAGTCGGTCGAGAATTGTAGATTCTGATGCCTCGCAAAAGAGAAGACAGATCGATGTCAATTTACCTGCACAAATGCTCCTTTAGTATCGGCAATATATCGGTACAGCTCCCCATTGCGAAATCGGTCCATCTGGGCCGAGATCCACCTTATCTGACCATTCAGATTGTACTGCTCAATAAGATCAAACATCTTCTTCCTTTCAGCTAGCTCCTCGATATCCTTCGATTCCTTGCCATGATCTCCTGCCACCACGACAAGGTTAACCAGTTCGCGCAACCTCGGGCTCTTGCCGTATATCTCTACAAGACCGGTTAAGTTTTTCACGCGATCCAATCTTGCCATTGAGAAGATGATGGGTTTGTTTCTGTCCTTCAGCACAAACCTGCGCAGTATCAAAAGAGTTTCGTCAGCTCAGAGGATGACAGGGCACGCCAAACCAATCAAACTTGTAAGAGGATCTCACTTGTGCTCATCGTTCTCGACGTCACTAAAAAGCAGCTCCTCAATCTCAGGGTGGAAGTGGTTAAGTCTTTTCTCAGTCTCAGAGTGAGGGAAGTAGACTGACATATCAGCTCCAGGTGAAACAATGTTAAACTTTGGATCGAACACATTGATTCCATGCACTACGCGGTACAGTCCAGGAAGGGTAAATGCAGTGTGAGACTCGTACTGTCCCACGGTGTCCTTACTGTAACACAGAAATATGTTATATGTTCAGATAAGTTTTATAGCAGCTGAATCAGAAGTAAGATGACAAGTTACCTTCCGGCAATCTCTTGGAAGGTGCTAGTGATGATGAAATCAGTATGGTTCATGGCGAACAAATCAGCTGTGAATTGGGAAGAGAAGTGATACTGCTTCTCGAACTTCTTCCAGTAGATGTCAGAATTCGGGTACTTTGTCTTCTCCAAAGCATGGGCAATTGTGCACTGCAAGTAGAAGAGTTGAGATTATAATTAACGATAAGGTACTACTCGGGAAAAAAACTTGTACATTCTGTTCCCAAACGTGCATACTTGAGTGACACCTAGTTTATGCGCGAGCAAAGATGCTACTAGATTCCCATCGCTGTAGTTTCCAATAATCAAATCTGGTGTTAATTGGAGCTCTATATCAAGTTCTTTTATGACATCCTGTTGCATAATTAAGAAGAATGCCTCAGTGTTAGTTTCAGATATGAGATGTAAGGGGGAAGAGCAGAGTAAACATTTACATCGGTGTAAGTCTCTAGGTAAGGCCACACATCAAAACGCGAGATCCATCTGCGTAGGATCCCATTTTTGTTTCTGAAAGGCACTCGAAGAATGCTCGTGTGCTGGGTTCCTTCGACCTGTTCAAGTCGCTGACTGCAAGTAGTCCCTACTGCATCAGGGAGCAATCGAGTAACCTGTTATCAGAAAAAACCAAAAAGAGGCACACAAGGTAGGTCATTGTGATGAGCGTGTCTAAACTCGATTCAAGCATGTTCTTGGAGGTCATGCTTACAATGAGAATACGGGGAGTGATGTTAAGGCCTTGCTGCTTTATTCGGAGGAGCATCTCATTCTCCAAGGCACGGACTTGATCCAAGATGTAAACGACCTGCAGATGGATTGGAAGATAGAAGTAAGTAAGAGATCGTGGGGTGCGACTCAATGTCGAAACCTGCTGAAAACATCAAGAATTTGCACCTGGCCACCAGTGTCAGGGTATCCCAAAACATTAGCTTGTGCAAAATACCCATGCGGGGACAGGATGACGACGTTAAAGACCATTGGAATTGTTCCAAGGAATTTCTCCAGCGTGCACGGATCAGGGGCCTCGAGAAGATCAAGAAGCATGTGCATGGTTTCGAGTACACGTTTAGCCGTGTCACCCCACCCCTTCTCAAAACCAAGCTCTTGAAATCTAAAAAACAAATCTTTAGTAGTACAACACTTGAAGCCTCTCGATCCCTAAATTGATCATGATCAGTGATTACAGATGAAGTTACCTATCGTTGAACTCGGAGTATGGAGTGTCTGCAGGGATGCTCAGCAGATGTTCCTCAGCCTTCCTCAGTGCTGATTGCAGGCCGCTAGGGCTTCGTATTCTTTCATTCAGCATCATCACCTGCACGTAAATCATTGTATCACAGTCTATATGATTATTGTCTACAAAATGAGACAGAGATGTCAATTACCGTGCCCTTGTAACTGTGCTTCTGCAGAAAAGCAAGCAGTGGGTACATGCTCTCCTTGTCAACAAACATCTTTGAAGATAGATGCCGGTTCAAGAACTCGACTCCGTTGCCGATGGATTTCGACAGTGACGGACGGGGAAAAGAAGCATTGAAGGGTTCAAAATCCAACTCCAGCACAAAGTCACCCTCAGAACTGAACAAGAGGAAACAGAACTGTAAATTCAATCGCTAAACATGATCAATTTAAATCGTAGATCAACAACGTACACTCCGTCCACAAGTTTTTCCTTGAACTGCAGGTACTCAGATTCAGTGAGCTCGCCCACGCCCAAATCACTCACGTTCACCTGAACATATTCCCAGACACCAGGCCTGGGCCGAATGGCAAGAGCGACCAGCGGCGGTATGACTATGGCTTCCTGCACACGGCACACCATTAACAGAATCATCAGTTCTGCTAACGACGACAGCAACAAAAAAAAAAAACAGTCCTCGACTTTTGGCATGAACTGGTCACCTGTGCAGCTCTTACAACATCTTCGAAACCTCCTCCCTTCATCTTTTCTCTGTCTTCCTTGGAGAATGCGGCTTCAAACTCCGCAAGCAATTGGTGTCTTTGCAGCATCCCCTTTCCCTGGTTAACATATCTGAGCATCGATAAAGAAAACATCAATTTCTTAGACACTCCTTAATTAATTACCAAAATCACTAGTTTTTTGAGGTTAGATTAGTTCCATACCTCGTGAAAACAGCCAACAGTTCATTCGGATTAGCAGAAAGGGAATCAGTGAGTCGCTCCTTGAAGCTAAGAGCGCGAGTCAAGGTGCGGCCAGCCATGTCCTCTCTGTATCCCTTCCAAGCCTTAGAAGCCTAAAACCAGAAGAGTTAGCCACTGCTATGGAACGATAGATGAACAAGAGGATGAAGTAATTTTATAACCGGATGACAACACATGGGAACCCAATTAGAGATCTTTGACTTCAACTGGCAGCATTAATCATACAATTCAACTCAAAGAAATAGTCTGAAAATCGATCCATAAAACTGAAGAGACCAACCACAGAAACACTATAGTCTAACAACTTACTGGAACACGTAAATAAGTGGTAGTCACAGAAGCTCTAGAAAAAGGAGACTTCTAGATTCAAGGAACCAAATCAGAGTTTTTTTCTTCCTCCTTCAGTATCGCAAGAAGAAAAATATTTCCATGCTTTGGAAAGTCGAGACAACCTTCACAAAAGATGGAATGCCCAACTCTGTTGGAGTTTCTGGAAACCCTAGGTGAATATTTATCGAATGAAGAAGAAGAATCTGAATTGACAACTAAATTTAATTAGGAACCAAAAATAGATCTTTTACCCAGGGAGTCTGAGGCAGAGATGGTCGGACGCAGGTGAAGCTATCCCCGGAAGCAAAATCTCCCAAGAAAAAAAGGCCAAACAAAGGTTCACGCCGACGATTCAAACGAAGAAGGAATGAGGAATGGGAGAGCTCCTTGCAGCATATTTATAATGTACAATAACCAGCACTTTCCTCTTCTCGTTTTCAACTCGTCGTAGTTCTTCTCGCGACGACCGTATCACAGTCAGAATCCATCTGTAGATTCCAGTCTGATGCTGGTCCAAAACCACTGCACCATCGGTTTCTCTGCCCGTTCGACATCCCAATTCAACGCTGTCTGTTTGTTTTACTTTGTGTATTAATTCGATTTGGTTAATTTCTGGGTAACAGTGTACAGGATGTTGTTGTTTGCGACTTCTTTATCAGTAACGTTTTCCATAATTCATCCTGCTGTTCACGAGAAAGATTAAGCACATGATCAACAAGTTTTGTCAACCTTTACTTCAGTCATGATTCTAGCCTGAATCTTGCCGTCCCCAGCGCCTGCACAACACCGTCATGTGACGCATGCACAGCATTCAGAAAAAAAAATGCATCACGTAACTCCGAGAACATGATCACAATGGCAAGGAGACATCATTTTTCCCTTAATCTTCTAATAGAAAGGTAGTTGACTTTGACCCGTTTTCGTTAATGGTGGGGCCAAGCTGAGTCAGATGGGATCCATTTCAACTAATCCTTATCCAATGACATGCATAAAAACTTTCCAACTATATATTATTCTCTTGTGCGTTATTTAAAATTCTCTATATGGCAATTAATTATTAAGACCCACTTGCTGCTTGCTAATTAATTGATTAATTTATTTATTGGGGGAGGAAGGAGAGCCATGTTCAATGAATCCCTGAGCTCGCATGGTTTTCGATGCAACGACATTGTTTGGAGTACTTTGATATCTCAGATTGTTAATTAAATGACGTGATTAACTACTGCTAGATCTAGTTGCCTTACAACTATTAGTTTAATTGTTCTTAATAATAGTTTTCTTCGTGATTTTAAGTTAATGAATTGCCTCCTCGACGTGGGCCAGGCTTCAAAAAGTATCAATGCATGATTCGTGAGCCACAGCCACTTAATATCAATGAATAAATGTTCTCTGTGAAGAGGGAATTCAAAGTATATATTGTCATTCGAACCAGGAAAATTTTAGGGTTTACAATAAGCTCAATACTTAGTCCTTTGACAACTGCCTTAAAAAATTATCAATGATCCTATTCATCTAGTATTGAAACGCTCGCTTTCCTTCTCACTTCAACCACTTTAGCCATGGTATTTTTTATTTTGACATCTTTGATGAGTATCTTTCTTATATTACTATATTATATATTTAATTTGTTAAAGTGTGCTAACCTTGAGATGTTATCTCACCACAAAAATGTGTTCTATGATGCAAAATAGAAATATTTCTTAAGAGTTTATACCCAATGGTAGATAAATAATTATAAGAATTCTTCTAGCACTTGATTTATGTTATTTTATAAATGCATGAATTAAAACGAATTAAAGACTTACAGCGATTTCCTGTAGATCTGCAATCGGCGATGACTAAATGTAATCTTCAGACTTGCTGTTGGAAAAGCGATCACATAGTCAGAAAGCTCTCCACAATTCCACGAACCAAATCTCACCGTCTCAGATGTTTTCCTTCCTCTCTCTATCTCTACAACCTTCGTTGTCGTCCTTGAATGATCCTTAGACGCACCCTTTATAAAGGGAAATAACTCAGGGGTATAATAGATATTTTCCATTAAGAGTAGTGGGGAACGTGGGAACAGAGTAATGGGCAACGTGGGCATGTTCCTACATTCACATTTCTTACATCTCCTACTCGTCCAAGGTAAGTCACTAAGACTAGTTCATTCAGGTTAGTCACTAAGACCAGTTAGTCACAAAGACGAAATAAGTCACATAGACTATTTGAGAGTTTAGTCACATAAACCATATTAGAACATCTAACTCATACTTAGAGAAAATAGTTCATGTGACAGAAAAGGCTTCGAGCAATCAATGCTAACAAAGTTGTTACACTTTACTTAGCCGCTCAAATAAATTAGAGACACACTCTGTATGACACATAGTCTCTTTCCTGGTGGCACATAGCCTTTATTTAGGATCCATTTAATTTTTCAGTGGCACACAATCATTATCTTGGAGATATCTATGTCTTGCTATTTTACCCAGATTAAATAATTTTTATTTACATCAATATGAACATCTCTAATCCCTTATATGACCATTATGTCAAGAGCATGTTCCATATCTAATATTCACATTCATTTATATACATAACAGAAATGAGTCGACCAGTGAATAACATTTAATGATGTAAATATATTTAATCATCCTTTTTAGCTAGAATCTATTCATATTAACCAGTTGCTTTCCTAGTTATCTTTCATAGACTGAATCATACATAGCCATAGATACCTAACATGTACAAAGTCTAATATATTATTTGGAGTTGGTTTGGTAAGCAAGTATATGGAAACTCCAAAAACTTCTCACTTATATGCAGCTAAGAGAACTCTTAGATATATCAAAGGAACAATTGATTATGGACTTCTATATTTATCAACGAAAGATAAAGAGTTTTTGTCTCAGTGATAGTGATTGGGCTAGAAATTATGATAATCGCAAGAGCACTACTGGATACATGTTTTATCTTAGTAATGCTGCATTCACTTGGTCTTCAAAAAAAAAGGTATGTCCATTACCTTAGCGATCCCTCTAGTGTTGACCCTATGGATATGGTGGAAAATAAATGCAGGTACACAAGCCATAAGCGCAACTCCACTTGGTCTTTTAAAAAAAGGTAAATTGGTTACCTTAACGACCCTCAGTGTCTGCCCTACAAATATGGAGAAAAGTAAATGTAGGTACACAGACGTTAGACGCATAGTAGGGTAAATCCTAGGTCGTCAGTTCCTAAGAATCGACCCTTGACCATTACACCAGATATGTCATGCGTCCACCGTCTGCACTACGCCCTAGGAGCTTCACTTGGTCTTCAAAGAAATAATCAATTATTGCTCTATCAACTTGTGAAGTTGACTATATTGTTGTAGTCTCTTGTGTTTGTCATACTATTTGGCTAAAGAGATTATTTTAAGATCTTTAATTGCAACAAGAAGCTACAACCAAAATCTATGTAGTTAACAAATCAACAATTACTTTAGCCAAAAACCCAACTCATCATAAAAGATCCAAGCATATTGATATTCGCTTGCATTTCATAAGGGAGTATGTTAAGTCAAAAGAAATAGAATTTCTCTATGTGAAGTCAAGTGATCAAGTAGCTGATATATTTATAAAGCCTCTAAAAGTGGAAGTTTTTCAATATCCAAGGAATTTGCTAGGAGTTCAAGGAAGAACAAGTTTAAGGAGAGAAGATGTTGGTATATAAACTTATTCCAAAGACAAATTGATTTCTTCAACTATACAAGAACTATACCAAGAATAACTTAACTTCATCAAGTATACAAGGAAATTGTCAAAATCAATTTGACTTCATATGACTCTTCATCAACTTCAATTATCTTGCCAAGCTCAATGAAATTTTTTATGACAAAAGTCATTAGTAGGTATTAATTGTAGAAGGAGCTAGAAGTATGAATCAAAGTGTATAAATAGGAACATTGTATCATCATTTGAATAACAAGCAGTAAGCATCCTATTCATAAAGCCTCCCTCACATTCTCTCCTTATACTCTCTCACAAAGTCTCTCCTACATTATTGTTTCCTTATCTTAGATCCATCAAAATTCCAACACATCTGACATCTATTAGGTTTAGATTTTACTTGGATGGTTCCTTTGTGAAAGGATATCTGTTTTGTGGTTAGCAGCGTTCAATGTGGGTGATCCAAAGACATGTAGGTTCCATTGCCTTGGTCACAATAAACCCCTTGTCGAACTCAATTGGGATGGATATCCTACTCGTGCCCACTTAGCTAGTCATCAGAAACTATTTCAGATGATAACATAACTTGCATTAACATTTTGATAATGGTCATTGAGCGACCATTCTTGAGTTATTTTCGAACAATGCACATGGTTTTAATTTGGATTCTAAAGCTAATTTGACAATTCATTTACATTGAGATTTTATCTCATCTCTCTATATATATTATATATATTTTGACTGGCCAAAATATAGAGGAAGGTAAATGTAGATACACAGACGTTAGGCGCATAGTAGGATAAATCCTAAGTCGTTAGTTCCTAAGAATTGACTCCTGACCATTACATCAGATATGTCATGCATCCACCGTCTGCACTACGTCGTAGGGGCTTCACTTGGTCTTCAAAGAAATAATCAATTATTGCTCTATCAATTTGTGAAGTTGACTATATTGTTGCAGTCTCTTGTGTTTGTCATACTATTTAGCTAAAGAGATTATTTTAAGATCTTTAATTGCAACAAGAAGCTACAACCAAGATCTATGAGTTAACAAATCAACAATTACTTTAACAAAAAACCCAGCTCATCATAAAAGATCCAAGCATATTGATATTCTCTTGCATTTCATAAGGGAGTATGTTAAGTCAAAAGAAATAAAATTTCTCTATGTGAAATCAAGTGATCAAGTAGCTGACATACTTATAAAGCCTCTAAAACTTGAAGTTTTTCAATATCCAAGGAATTTGCTAGGAGTTCAAGGAATAATAAGTTTAAGGGGAGAAGATGTTGGTATATAAACTTATTCCAAAGACAAATTGACTTCTTTAACTGTACAAGAACTATACTAAGAATAACTTGACTTCATCAACTATACAAGGAAGTTGTCAAAATTAATTTGACTTCATATGACTCTTCATCGACTTCGATTATCTTGCTAAGCTCAATGAAATTCTTTATGACAAAAGTCATTAGTATGTATTAATTGTAGAAGGAGCTAGAAGTATGAATCAAAGTGTATAAATAGGAACATTGTATCATCATTTGAATAACAA
>JBBMJZ010413096.1:126852-138330 GCA_037833815.1 Zingiber zerumbet
TTCGGCCGAGCGGAAGATCCGCTCGGCTCACAGCCTTAGCCTCGGATTCGTTCTGCCATGCCAGGGGGCCATGTATGCTAGCTGGGGCAGTACACGCCGCTCGACTGAGTCGGGCAGTCGCTCGACCCCTAACTTCGTCCTGCTTGAGTCTTGAGGGTCGGAAACTCGGCGTCTAGCTGAGCTGTCGTAATACCGGATTGGGTGCCCGCTGTGCCGCTCGAGCAGGTGGGTCGGCCGGTCGGCCGACCCCGAGACGTTGACCGCCTTGCTTTGACTTTCTACTTGCCATTGATTTCTTTGCTAGCCGGGCTCCACCTTACCGCCGGATCAATAATAATAATAATAATAAACTGTCCCTATTGGATTTTCCTCTTCTAGCCTGATCGATAAAGTTGATTGTTTGTCTCCATATTTTGTTGGTGGTGGTCACACCTTTGGTTGCCCATGTGACGACATGTTGGGTGCAATTCCACATTGGTGGGTGGTGGTGGAGGATGTGAGCTCCGTTAGGGATTACGCTTGAACTTAAGGAGGTGGATTAGGCTTTGGACGTGAAAGTAGTGTTCGCTAAGTAAAAATTTTATACAGGTAATAAAAAAAAAAATGAGAGGAGGACCATCCTAAGTAAGCCAAGCAAGATCCGTGTCTCTGGGTCCAATCCCTAAGAAAAGATTTTGTGACGATGTTCTCGGTTGGAGATGCATTTTCTCATAAAACTTATGAATACAGTGAAGATATTCTTGTAAAATGTACGAATAGAACGGAGTTGTTTGTTTTCGATCGGAGATATTCTCATATATAAAACCTACGAGCAAAGTGAAAATGTTTTCAAACGTCCGATTGAGTTGGCCTCTTGGTATCACTCTACAATTAAAGTATTAAGTTTTCAGATTTTTTATGATAAAAAGTTTATTTTAATAAATACTTCGGCTGCGTTTGGTTAGACGTAATATAATTAAATTTGTAATGTAATCAAATTTATAATTTAATATAATATAATTAATATTACATTAATATATTTGGTGAAAGAGATATAAAGATTACAAGTTCTTTGACTTGGTGTTTATTATTTTTTATAAGTAATATAATTCATATTATTATAAAAATAATAAAAATATCTTGTGACTTTTACCGACGACGGTCAAAGGTCACGGCCGGTCGCGACTGGTCATCAACGGCTTGTGGCCGTGACGATAGTGATTGATTGGTACAGGAAATGAATTAGGGGTATATTTGACATATTAAATATTAGGGTTGAAATATAATTCAGATTACATATTATTAGCTTTGTAATACAAATTATAATTTTTTTTATCTTTATAATTTAATTATATTACATTATAGATTTAAAATTATACTAAATAAAGTAATTAATCTTATTATATAATCCTGATTATATTACAATTTACAAGACTACCTCTCACCAAATACCTTCATCCAAAACTTATAATTAAATTACACTCCAATATTATATATATTCAAGATGTTAATTATAAGAGAGATCACGAATAATTATAATTGATATTCTCCAAGTCATCACGTGGTTACATCTCAAACATTCCATATCAAACATGATAAAGTGATATAAATTAAATTCTAATTAACGTGCTTAACGTCAAACAAAGATGTTTATAAGTTATAACTATTCCGACAAAAATATTTGATTTTTCATAATACGACTAGTCCAACTTAACCACGTTTTGATTTTATTTTAACATTTGATTAAATTTTAGTTAAAACTTAATTAACTATCAACATATTTCTTCAAATTCTTAGAAATTACAAAAAAAAAATTCAAATAACTATTACCAGATGCATTACTTTTATATATGCATATTGTATAATATTTTATTCTGCCTGAAATCAAAGAAAATTATGCACAAAGTAGATGACTCTGGTATTGACTGTTATAAAACTTCTGAGATGGAACTCAAAGGCACGCCGAGTGATCCTGCATGTTAAAAATAGAGAGTAGATGAAAAACTGTCAACAGCCGGGCTAGGTAGAGGTCCCGACACAACCATTCCGAGCTCAAGTCAAACGGGTAGTTGAGAGGAAACACAATGAACAATGAAATCTCAGTTCCTTAGATTACATTGTGTAGCGTTTGTATTACATACCTGCACCTCCACATGGATCCTCTTTTTTAGTCACTAGGTTTGAGTAGATCTGTTTATCTTTAAAATGGATTTCTTTCGAGCTCTTTTCTCAGCATAATCTCTCAATTTCTCGAAGATCTTTACATTATCATTTATATGATATTTTATATTAATGTCCTGTACAGATGTTCGGCAGTGATTCGATAAGTACAATCGCGACATCCCTTCTCTCGAATAGCACACGATATCGGTGTGACTATCGCCGCAGATTTATATTTCGACAATCAACCCCATATAAATTTAGATTCTGGCTACGCCCCTGCCTAGAGCATTTGACGAAAACACCTGATTCAGCCCTGAATCTCACTGATACAGTTCGAGATTTCTTCGTCTACGAGGAACTTGGAGTCTTATCGGCTAGACCACTCGATCAAGCCCAAATGACCCTACTAATTCTAAATATTGATCCTTTCTTGACTTTAACTGCTATATCAACCGGCCTACTTAACTTCCATCCCGACCCAAAGGCCTATCTCATTCGTCATATCAATATTTAATATAATTATATTAAAATTTTAAATACATCGCCTTTGTATCGTTCAATGTGTTGAGATTTCTTTTAAGCAAATTATCATATGAATGCTCCTTTAAAAAAAAAATTAAAAGGCACTCCACTTTTATTTAGTGCTGTTGTCGGGGCTAACTAATTTCTATAATGTGTAACCACTATCACTATATATATATATATAAAAGTAGAAGAATTCGAAGGGTGGTTTGAGGAAAATTGTTGAGATTAATCTGACACGGTTGTTCGAGGAAAATTGTTGAGATTTATCTGATACTTTTTAATTCCAACATTTATCAATATACTTTAATAATATGATGGAAGGAAAGTCTTGATAACTAAATACTGAATTGAAAATAACACTCGATCGGTTCCCAACTATCGAGGATGTTCTTTTATTAATTCACAGCGTCGACTGTTCATAGATATGCGCTTTGGATTCTTTATCATATCCACCGCTGAACCTGATGCCCCAGCTATTTCTTTCACCTTTTAAATTACACCGAGTAGCTTCTCTCTCTCACTCACTGACTCACTCACTGACTCACAGAAGATACAATAAATTATTGATGACCCAACGAGTGTTTTTTGTTTTTTTTTTGGGGTAACAGCAATTGATGCAGGCTGACGTATCCACTATCCATTAACCCACAGAACAATGGCCCCCCATGGAGCTCCCAGAGGCCCAGCACAAGAGACAGAGGACGGGAAACACAATTTCTAAGCCAGCTAGCTAATTATAAGCACTCGACTCCACATATAGCAAGAAGAAGATCTCAAAAGCAGCCAGCAGCTAGCGTCCGGGTCAAGGGCACTTGGTGCGGTTGCCGTGGGTCTTCCATTCGGTGTAGCACACGCCGCACAGCTCGGTGTGGCCGTACGTCCCCGGCGGCACGCACTTGCACTCTTTGCAGCATGTGGCGCACGCCCTCCCGCACACGTTCTTCCGCGAGTGCAGCGCGCACCGCTCGTCGCACGCCGGGCCGCACTCTGTCATTTCATCAAACACCTCCTCAGTTCACCCGCACTAGCTACTAACCCCGCATGCCTGCACAGTTCCATTTACACACACTCATACCTCGGACGTCCTTGATTAAGCGGGGAGCAGGAGGCGCCGGCGCCGGAGGCACCCCCGCTGGCGGCGCCACAGCTGCCGCGGGGGGCTTCGCATAAGCGCCATCCGATGCGACCTGTTACACCAACAGACAGAGTTTCCTCCTTAAAATCGTTCGCTAGCTTAATTAATTCTATGATATCGATCGACTTACTTCAGCGCTGACAATAATAAGAAGAGATGCGAAGAGAAAGACTGCGAGCCTGAGAGCCATAGTTTGGATACACTCGTCGACACTCGGTGGAGTAGTGAGGAGAAGGCGGTGGGCAGCGGTGGTTTATATAGCGGGCGAAAAGGGGTGCAGTGTCGTCAAAGCACAGGCTGGCGCAAGGAGAGCAGCAGGTGGGCACCGGGAGCTGCTCCCCATCTCGTCTGCAGACAGACAGGACTGGCGATCGCAGTTCAGCTTTTTAATTACTGCGAGTAAATGTGCGTAGAGTTCTGGCTGTCACTCAATTAGCTTGGATTTGGCGTTGTGCGACGCAAGAGGGATCGAGGCAAAGGGACGGGCACTCGCCGCTCGGGCAGCAGAGCAGAGCAGAGCACATGGTTGGTGCCTGTACGTCCTTCATTTAAGGAGGGTTAATTATATTAATGAGTGTGTTGATCGATTTGTGTGAGAGTGGTTGGAATGGGACTGCAGTGGGCAGCGTAGCGTTGCGTAGCGTAGCGTAGCTGCACGTACCAACTCCGTTGTCCATACTGATTGATATATATCTATTGACCACTGTCTCTGGATTCGCATTCCGAGTTTGTGGTCATATTGGGAACAATGATAATATATTCTGTAGATAATCTCATGTTTGTTCTAGCCAGCTAAGTCGGTTCATTTCTGAAATGGGCCTCAGCTTTGGGCAATGCACTTTCTAAAAAGAAAATTAAAAAAAAAAAAAGAGATGAAATTAAATATGGATGATCTATTAACATTTGGCAATGGGCACAGTAGTTATTTTATGTATGCCTAAAGGATGTCTAAATGAACTTATTGCTCCGCGGGAAATGGGCCCAGTGCCCAGCCTAATTTGGACTGGTCGTACAGTGCAGCATTAATGGGCTGGCAGCTGGTTCATTGCGAGTCTGGCCCAAATAATTAAAACAGAGGTGTGCTTCCCTATTGCATCCTTTAATTGGATCATGCCCATATTTCACTGGATCATGGTGGATCGTGGTGGCAAAGGCAATTCACTTACCTTCAACATCTTTTATTTCCATATTAACATGAAAAAAAGTAAATCATAATAATTACTAGTCTCAGACACTTAAATAGTACATAGGAAATGACATACTATTATTATACATTAGTCAACTGTCTAATCCAAAGGGACCATAGGATCATAATGACATCCTATGTAAGATAGATTTACGGTTAGGAACATATGGATCGGGATTGGATCATATAGAGAAGCTGTTGGTAATCCTCTTTGGCAGATTACTATGGAAGACGAATTAACAACTCTACATCATACTTATACTTGCGATTTTGTACCTCTGCCACCAGGAAAATGTGTCATTAGTTCTCGTTGGGTCTATAAGATCAAAACTAAATCCGATGGTTCTATCAAACGGTACAAAGCTCGTCTTGTTGCTAAAGGTTACTCTCAGGAGTATGACATGGATTATGAGAAAACTTTTGCCTCTGTTGCTAAAATGACCACTGTTCGTATGTTAATTATTGTTACCTTTGTTCGTTAATGAAAGATATCTTAGATGGATGTCAAAAATGCTTTCTTGAATGGTGATTTTCAAGAAGAAGCATATATGGTGCCTCCTCCTGGAGTTGCTCACCGATCTGGTGAAATTTGCAGAATTCGCAAAGCTCTCTATGGACTCAAATAAGCACCACGTGCTTGGTTTGTCGAGTTCTCCACGGTGGTTACCTCGCTTGACTTTCATCCCAGTAATCATGATTCAACTTTATTTGTCAGGTGCATGCGTACAAGTCGTATACTTTTATCTTTATATGTGGATGATATGATAATTCCTGGTGATGATTTTGATGAAATTGAGCCTTTGAAGTTTGAATTAGCTCGTTCTTTCACTATGAAAGACTTGGGTTTACTGTGCTATTTTCTGGGGATTGAGATCACCTCTTCACCTAAAGGTTATCTCTTGTCTCAGTTAAAGTATATAGCTGATCTATTTGAGCATGAACGTCTCACTAACAACATGGTAGTTGATACTCCCCTTGAGACTAATGCTAGGTACTATCTATCAGATGGTCCTCCTTTGCCAAATCCTAACCTCTACCGTACAATTGTGGGAAGCTTCGTTTATCTCACTGTAACTCATCCTGATATTGCGTATACTGTACATGTAGTTAGTTAGTTTGTCACTGCACCCACCACAGTTCATTGGACTGCTATTCTTCGCATTCTTGGGTATCTTCAGGAAACTCAGTTTTAAAGTCTCTTATTCCCTCCTACTTTCTCATTAGAGTTCTATGCATACTCTGATGCTGATTGGGCGAGTGATCTTATGGATCGTAAGTCGACCACTGGCTTCTGTATTTTTCTTGGAGATTCTCTTATTTCTTGGAAAAGTAAGAAGCAAGATGTTATTTTCGAGATCCTCCACAGAAGTTGAGTATCGTGTCATGGCTACCATTACTTGTGAGATTGTTTGGCTACGTTGGTTGCTTGTAGATATGAGAATTTTTCTTCAGAAACCTACTGCTCTTCATTGTGATAGTCAAAGTGTCATTCAGATTACGGGCAATACAGTTTTTCATGAGAGAACGAAGCATATTGAGATAGATTGTTATTTCACTCGTCATCATCTATAGATTGTCACTATCACATTGTTTTTTGTTCCTTCCTCACTGCAAATAGCTTATATGTTTACCAAAGCTCATTCCGGTTCGCGCTTCCAATTTTTATCTGACAAACTCTCAATGCTTCTAGTTGCAGCATCATGAGTTTGAGGGAGGAATGTTAGATTACATAATTAGAATTATTTATGTATAACCTTGAGGACAATTTAGTCTTTTACCTTTTTAATTTAGGGTTTAAGTTTTCTGATAATTCACTATATAAAACTTTGTACTCTTTATTCCCTTGCAACCTATTTTTGGATTCATCAATAAAGACGGTGGTTATTTTTCTTTAGCATTAATTTCTACAGCCATAACATAGCAGCGACACGCAGGTCGGAATCTGACAGAGGCACGCATGACGGAATATAACAACAACACATAGACCAAAACCAAGTAGTAACTCCTAGGCTGGATAATACCAACAGCTCACAATCATAATAGTAGTATGCTGGGAGGAACACAGCGGTGGCTCGAAGGCTAGATCATTACCTAAAACGCACGCCAATGTGGATTGGATACCGGATCGGCGTCAGAAGTGTATGATGGTACGGATCGGAGGTCGTCTACAACGATGGGGGATGACTGCGGCTCGGAGGTCGGTTGCAATGATGTGAACCGGATGTGGCTCGGGGCTGATCTTGTTCTGACGTGGTTGGCAGTGGAGGAGAAGGGATCGACATCTGTAACAGTGGCGCCGATAACAATAATGGTGGCGCTGGTAGCGGAGATCAAGAGGAGGTCAACGGAGGCCGCGGGCTCATCGGTGGCGGCCGGAAGTGGGCGGAGCTGGTGCCTGGGCTATGGCGTGGGAGGCTGCCAACGCTAGGGAGGCGACGGTGGCGGCCTGATGGCGTTGGCGCTGGGATTGCCGACCAGAAGAGAGAGAGACTCGGAGAGAAGGCTACTCGCGGTGCCGTCGGTGTGGAGAGGGCAGCACAATATGCATGAACTCGGCGTTGTGAGAACACGAAGAAGATGAAGAATCCTCATGTGAGAGAGGAAGGCGGGTTTGACAACATGAGGTGACCCTGGAGGGCGGCGGCCCGGTGAGCAGCAGAGACGATGCCCCTGCGCATCTCTGTGGTGGCGGCGGCAGCCGCTAGAGGTGGAGGGGGCAACAGCGATGCTCTTTTGACGGAGAACAAAAACCAAACGAAAACCTCTTCCAACGGAGAACAAAACCAAAACTAAAACCTCTACTTGTGTAAGACAAAAATGTCCCTCCACTTCTCCATAATTCCCTTTAGGTCCATAGATATATCCGCATCAGACTATTTATTTATTAATAAATTATATTAAAAATTTATTTTATCCTATTGCTTCTCGACTTTCTAACGATCATTGTACATTTGAATAACAAATTTTCATTAACCGTAATGGCTTTAATAATACTGAGGATCCTAAGACATCTGGACAAGTGTACATCTCAAGGTTAATAGTGCGAATAGGGACATCCTCTGATCTGATTTGTCCTGCTCACAGAGGAGAAGTGATCTGCTTCTCTCTTTTCTTACCGTTTCAGGGAAAGGAGGAAAGGACCCTAAAGCCTGATCAAAAGATTCTTTGAATTGACTAGAAACTTTTTTTAGAACGAATTATTATGAAATCATACTGACAAATTTGGCAATACTTTCCTGTTTTCTATATGAACAATATTACTCTTAATTACTTGCTATATATCCCGGCCTCAAGCCTTTCGACTAATCTTAGTGAAGTGACTACTCAAGCAGGGAAAAGGAAAAACTAGACATATGCAGCTAATTAAAGAGTCATTTCCTATCCAAATTATTATTACTGAACATCCAAGCCTTTGTGCTTGCAACTTATCAGATCTTTTAGAACTGCAAACTTTTTCTATGGAGTCTTGCAAGTTGCAAAAATCAATGTCAGTGGCAGGTAGCAAGCATCTTTTGACTCTGCAAGTTTACGTCAGTGTGTAGCTCTAAGCTCACTGGTGAAACTTGTAAGCTTTTCAAAAGTTACTCAAGTTTGCAAGGCTGCACGAAAGCTTGACTTGATGTGATTTCATTAAGTGCCATCTCAGAGTATCTAAAAGGCTATTCAATTTTCCTTTTTCTTTTTAAATATGTAAGTGCACTCAGAATTGTATTTAGAACTAGTACAATTTCATGCAATAAAAAGTAAATTGAGTATTCACTTATTAACTTGGCAGACTACACAGTATTGGTATGATTAATTATATGTGCTTTTTTAAATTAATTTATATATATATATATATATATTTGAATTCATTTGCTGACTTATTTTAAAAGAGACAGATGTCTTGATCTTGTAATTATATTTCATCTGTTATTTTTCTCCTTCGTATATACTGCAAGGTGACCATCAATGCAGTGTTTATTCATGTAGTAATTGTAAATTGCTTATACTGATCAGAAGAAGCATTGTCAGAATTCTTTTATAGGTTTGTCAGTTTGACCAAGAGTCAAAACTATATATATATATCGCTAATGACTCCAAGAATATAACCGTAACTGATTTAACCAACCTCATCAGTGAATTAATATTTCTGTTGCTGTTCATGGGCTATGCTGAATGCATGAATCATGAATGGGCACAGCTGAAGGTTAGGTAACCACCAACTTGACCAATCGGGTTGATCTTCGATACAATTTACTGACTAAATTCAAAGAGGCTGAGACCCCTGGGATATTATCTCTTGCGATCTGAAAGAAAGTAAATTATAAGGACTTCGTTTAACATAGTGGCCTTTTGCATGGGAGATGATGAAGTGTATTTCTATTGCCTAGTATTTGGAAAGAGATAGAGGGGTAAAATGATATTACATTGAGTTCATTAATTGAAAGTCATCGACACCTTAACAATTTTTTTTTTTCCATTACAAACTACTCGAATCAAATACTCCTTAATTTTAAAGGAATGAAATAATTTAAGAATTGAATTCAATTGAAAATCAAATTGCACTTTAAAAATTAGTATAAAATAAGGGGAAATAAAATAAAGTACAAATTGATTTATCGAAATAACTTTTTGTAGCTTAAAAAATTTAATATGCTATATTTAAATGTTTAAAAGCTGATAATAATTGAATTTTAATTTTAAAGGTTGAAAATAGATGCCAACTGATTAATTAGACGTAAAGATTTTGACTATTATTAATATTTTGACACTTTAATTATGATTTATAGATTCTCTTATATCCTAAAATTTTCATCTTGATAAAAATTTTAAAATGCATGATTTTTTATTTTTAAGTTATATATTTACTAATTATCAACTCGTGTCTTTCAAAATTATTTTTTTTTTAACTATCATAAGATTCTAGATAACATGAATAGAACAATAATGTTTTTATACCTAATTAATTTTAATTCTAAAGTAATTTATATATTTTTTATTTGTTTTATAAATTATTTTTATATATTTATAATTAAATATTTACAATATTCTTGATGTAAAAAATATTAAGTTGCCTATTGATATTGATTTTCAATTAACAAGGATGTATTCAGATAGATTGACCTAATTTTTTTTTATTATCTTATAATCAAAGAGTAGTCCAGTACATAAAACTCTTGTGAGGAAGGGTGGGAATGAACTATACTGAATCTATTATATGTAGATTTATCTTTCATTATTAGAGTATCGCAATGCTCCCATCAATATAGAATTTTAAGAAAATATCAAATTACATTATTATATAAGGTGGAATTCGCCATCCTAATGACCTCACACGACCAATCCTATAGTCATTTGTGAGGAGAGATAAATCAGGAAGTCACAGTTGATCACCATGGGTAGGACATTTTTCTTGGCTTCGTCGAGATTCAACCCCTTGTCCTATTGTTGTAATATCTGTCCTGTAGTAGTCAATGTTGACGATAGAATTCATTCACTTTATTAATGATAATATGCGGCATACAAATATTATTACAAGTGAAAAATAGAAAAATATATAAAATAGGAAAACATATACAATATAAAAAACAAATAAATATTTTCTAATAATAATTATTCTCTAATAATTAGTAACAAATAATTATTTACTAATAATAATTTCCTTTTTTCATTAGAAAAGACTATTTCACAACTTAGATTCATTCTAGCAAGGCGATATGGTAATAACTTTATAGTTAAGTCAATGTTTTTTTACCATCTCAATATTTATTTGTATTTAGGAGTCTTAAATTGAGTTGTTTATTATGCTATTTTTATTTGTCTAATAATTTCAAAGAGACCTGTATTACCATCTCAATAGTTAAAATTTATGATATTCAAGTTTCTTTAATAAGATAATTAAGTCACATTGAGTTTAAAATAAATTAAGTTATTGAAGTAATTATCAAGGTTGGTTTAAATTTATTTTTAGTTTAATTTATTTAGATGTTATGATCACTTAATTTATTTTTTTTTATTTTTAATAACTTTTACGTTTTAAATTTACCTCAATATTGGGTAGCAAAAAATGTGAATATCAAAGATAGAAAGTCAAATCAAATCAAAGTCACCCTATAATTTTCAATAAATTCCTTCCCTACTCATCACAGTTCGTCAAATATAAACCCACTGTTTCCTTAAATTCTCTAATAATTTATGTGTATTTTTAAATAAATAAAATTATATTTATTTATTTTAATCAAAATATAATTATCTTTATTTATAAAAAAAAGGCAAAAAATCATATTAATTGGGAAAGCATTTTGCTGGCATACCAAAATCATAACAAAGAATCAAGAGTCACTCACCCCATCCCTTTCCATCCCCTCCCTTCCTCCCCAACCATCCCTTTCCATTCCCTCCCTTTCCACTCCCTCCCTCCCTCCCCAACTATCCCCGCCATTTTATATACCAACAAACAGAATCGCCTCCTACAATCATCATCTTCTTCTTCCTCGGTGGGGTTGGG
>JBBMJZ010413096.1:182982-194557 GCA_037833815.1 Zingiber zerumbet
GAAATCCTTGCAACATCAGAAATCCATAGGAACTGAAATGAGTCCAATCGGAGCTCTCTAGGTCCATCAGTGGGTTTCGGTCAAAATCCACTGATGGACCTAGAGAGTTTCGATTGGACTCATTTCAGTTCCTACGGATTTCTGATGTTCCAAGGATTTCAAATATGGTGTCCATTATTTTTTTTTGACTTCTTCAAATATATTAAAATGTTATTAAAAGATTAGGGGACTAATGTTATTCATATTTTTTTTCTGCATGTCGATAAAAAAAGCGAAGAGAGAGAAGAGAAAGAAAAATAATGGAGAAAGCGGTAGAAAAGTTAAATTATCATAAGGGTAAAATAGAAAATATACTTAAAAAGGTGCGTGTTTTGGTAAATGTTAAGTAACGTGCGTCTTTTGGTAAATTCAGATCTCTACATGCGCCCTTCGCTAAATTACCAAATTTTCTATCATGAGTTTCTTTTTATTTTTTATATAAAATATTCAAATTTGAAAAACTACCGTCGTTTAACACTTCATTTATCCAGAATTTTTAGACTTTTTCTTACAAGAAGTAGGAAAAGGAGATGGCAAAATATCCAAAGGGGGGAAATTAATATATATAGGAAAGAGAGTAAGTGAAAGTAAAGAAAAAAAATCAGTAATCTTTTGTTTTAAAAACACAAAAATTAGAAATATGGTAAGAGATAAATATTGATGATAGTTTAGTTTATAACAAAAATTATTTTCTATATATATATATATATTTTAAAATGAACATTTTTACCAACATCTTCTCAAGATAGTATGATAATAACACCAAAATTGCTACCGCCAAATTGCTTCCTTTCCTTTTTTTAACGAAGTTTAGTGGTCAAAATTGACAGATTGAGATAAGAATAAAATTTGAAATCTAATTGAGAAAAAAATTGAAAAATTTTTTCTTTTCTTTCTAAAAATCTTCGTCCTAAATCGTATTGAGTAGGCTTTCATCAACTTTTTCAATAATAATTACCTTCCGTACAATTTTCCTCTTTGCGTCGCCCGTTACCTTCCTCTCTCTCTGTTTAATTTTGGCTGCTCCAGTTCCAAAGCGACCACAGTCTCCTTCCCTCTCTCCTCCTCTCTCTCTCTCTCTCTCTCTCTCCCGCGAAATCTCCACTCCAATCTCCCTCCATCACCGCCGGCGATCTCGCTTGCCGCCTTTTGTTCATCGCTCGTTCTCGACTCCCCGCTTCGACTGACGCAGTCTGCTTACCTTTTTTTTCACTGATAAAAGGAGTTCTCGAGGGGCGTCGAGGATATACCCAAGATTAGGGTTTGTTTTCGCTCTTTTCCCTGTTGTTCAAAATTGTTTTTTTTTTCCTTCTTCGTTAATCAAGTTGGTATTTTCTGGATTCGTGGAGACTTCTCCTTTTGTCGATCCGATCAAGTGTTTCTCGATATAGAATTATACGGGTGGTTCTGTTTCCAGGTGTTCTCGATGTGAAAGCACGAGATCTGGTATCGAGGCGATCTCTGTTGTTGCCCTAGGGCTCAAAGAAAGGCATTCCTTCCTGTTCATGTTATGCTGATGGATTCTGAAGCACTCAAAGATTTCTCCTTTGACAAAATTGGAGCTTCTGAATCGGATGAAATGGAGATCATTGAGATGGGGTCTTTAATTAAGTTGGAAGAAGTGGCCAGTGGTGGGCAAGAAGTTTGCCGTCGTGCTCCCTCGATCGGGTGTAATTACTATCCTGAAGGTTGTGATGGTGCATTCATTGAACTCATTGATGGAATGGAAGTTTGTCCTGCTACCCCGTCTCCTGATAGTGAGAGTTCGGATCTTTCATTCTCTTCTGATCAATCTGAGGAACGTGAGGCCATTTCCATTGCCCAAACCCCATTACAAAACACCTTCGATCCATTTGCTCCTGCCAAAGAAGATCTAGCTGTTGCCCCCATGAAGAAAACTCTGAAGAGAATGCAAATTCCTCACCTGCGGAAGCTGAAGTTTTATGAATTTCTTGATTCCACTCGTATAGAATGCCATGTTCCTGAAGAAGGTCACCTTTCAGAATTACTTTCTCAATCGTTGTTCGAACTAATTGTTTCGTGCCAGTTGCAGGAGATATCTGCAAACAATCTGTTGGATCATGAGCAACATTCCAAATTTCCCAATACGCCACTGTCTTTACCTTTGCTAACAGGTGTTGCAGAGACATGCCCACCTGCTCCTAGGAGAGAACCGGCAAGATCAATAAAATTAGATCCCGGAATATGCCGACAGCTTGACTTCCCCGACGACGACGACATGGCTGGATGACAGAACTCTGTTTTTATGTTTTCTAACAGATAATATCACAAACTTATTTAATAGTTAATGTTCCTAGCTACATAGAAATAACCTGTGTTCTATCCTGATTAGACTCATGCAGGGACTGATTGCGTCAATTGCAGTTTGTAAATTTTGGATTGCTCATGCTTGCTGATTTGAGCTGCAGTGTCAATGATATTGATGACACTAGGAAAGTTATTAACTTCATGTAACTTGGTTAAGTACATGACTTGAATGTGCCATCACTGTGTTTTCTTCTCGTTTTCTTTTATTGTGGATGATCATGACAAGCAGAATTTGATTGTTTTTCTTGTGCCTGTTGGTCTAATTTGGACTTTTTGATAGTTGTGATTCCCAAAAGCAATATATAGCTATTAAGATATGTGCTGTTTTGAAACAGGTGGAGGATACCTTTGGGTGATTTTGGAATAGGTTGCATGTTAAATTATGTTTTCCCACCTAATCTAGGTTTTGTCTAAAAGAGTCTTGTATTTAGATTTCTTATATATTCTAGTGATACTTGGAGTTATTAATAATGTTTCTAAATATGAAAAGGTATTGCTCTATATACTTGCTTTGCTCTTTCATATAAATAAAAAAGTAAAAAGTAGGAGTATGTTTCATTTTATATATCGATTGCTTAAGTTTAAATTAATATGAAAAAATTAGATGAAAAGCCAATGGTAAAATAAAATGAATAAATAAATAGAAGATGTTGAATTAGAGATGGTTGGTTATTGTTATATTAAAATTTTAATATTGATATAGTATACGGAGTATATTGATATTAAATTTATTCCAGTATACCTATATGATTATATAGTATATTAAATTTTTGAATGTCTCTTTAATAACAAATTAATTTAATCAAAATTCCTCCAAATAAAATTAATCTTCTATTTAGGTCAAAAACTAGCCATTCTTAAATCATCTCAGATTCAATGTTATTCGATTTAATTTTTTTTTTCTGGCCATCCTAATTCGGTGTTATCTGATTTATCATTTTTTTTTTTTATAAGCATATTGAATCACAATAGTTTTGGCAGCAACCCCAAAAAAAAAAAAAAAAAGAAAAAAAAAACTCTCCACTCTAACTTTTACCATTAACATTAGCCTCTATAACAAAATGCTTCCGATACGAAAAATCCTGACATGACAACAGATCAAAATTCAACGAAATCAGTATGGCATTCCCCCCACGCCGGCGCCCATAGCAGCAGAATCATTCTCATCCTTTGGTAGCTCAACAACTACAGCTTCGGTGGTAGTCAACAACGAAGAAACGCTGAAATAATAACAAATGAACGTTAAATGAGCTTGGACTCAATAAAGCCAAGTGGGCTTTCAGTAGGAACACACAGAAAACATAATTTTACTCACCTTGCAGCATCTACCAAAGCAGTTCTGATGACCTTCAAGGGATCAATGATGCCTGCTTTCACCATGTCTACGTAATCCCCTGGTCATGAAAGAAAGATCATCAATGTCTTTAACTAGTCACAAGACTATTTTAAGAAACTCAATGTGGGAATTAATCTGACCTTTGGCTGCATCATAACCAAGGTCGAGATTATCTTGTTCCAAAAGCTTGCCAACGACCACTGCTCCCTCCACTCCAGCATTGGAAGCAATTATGTATACTGGGGCCTGGAGAAGTTCAGACTGGAAAGTTGAAAGATAACGGCGTAATAAATTACCAGCTTTAGCTCTACAAGATGGTCAAAGAACCTTTAAGGCGTTTTGAATTATTTGGACACCAATCTTCTGGTCAAAGTTGGCCGTCTGCAATTTATCCAGCTCCTTGGATGCATAAAGAAGTGCAACGCCGCCACCTGAAAATAGTCAACGAGTATCTCCAACTATTGTGAAGAAAATATCTCAAGAATTTCACTAGAAATGGACAAAAGACAAGGAATATTCAAAATCAGATACCTGGCACAATGCCTTCTTCAACAGCAGCTTTTGTTGCGTTAAGAGCGTCTGTCACCCTGTCCTTTTTCTCACCAACTTCTGCTTCACTAGCTCCTCCAATCTGCAAAAATCATGTCTAGATTCATGAAATAGCTCAAAATAGAAATTGCCACTACCTATGATTATGATTAGTCAAGAAAATTATAGTACAGGCAAAGAAACATACTGATCAGGCTATAAATGCTAAAACTCTTTAAACTGTTATTCTTAAGACGAGAAAATTGCAGTAGTGTAATGTGTAAACTAATTAACACTTAAACACCAACTGCTTTGCTCTAAATCAGCGTTTTAGCAGCATGTCGTGAAAGTGAAGCTCCAACTTAAAGAATACCTTAAGAACAGCAACTCCACCAGAAAGTTTTGCCAACCTCTCTTGCAACTTTTCTTTGTCATAATCAGATGTGCTTAATTCAATGGCAGATCGAATCTGGTATGAATGGAAGGTAAAACAATCACAAAATACAATCTTGATTCCATTAATTCATTTCAGTATCTCATTGATCAGATGTAAAAGAATCTGACCTGCTGGCATCTCTCTTCAATAGCCTGTTTGTCACCAGAACCATGCAGAATCACAGAATCATCTTTTGAGATTGTCACCTACAATATAACAATTTATAAATTCCAATGCCTCCAGTTGGACGCCTATACTAATAACGTGGTTGATTCCAAGTTCAGAATGCAGGCTACTGACTATGAAACTAAGAACAATAAAAGTTAAAAAAAAACACAGCTGCACCTTTTTGCATGCTCCAAGCATTTCAAATTCCACTTTCTCAAGGTTCATGCCAAGTTCTTCTGTTATGACCTAAACCATACAAGCAAATAATTCATTAATTCGCCATACATTAATGGAAGAACACCAAACAATGTCTATTTAAATGTACTCACAGATCCCCCTGTGAGAGTGGCAAGATCATGCAAACTGGCCTTTCTGTTCTCCCCAAAACCAGGGGCCTTAACAGCACAGACCTGTACGGAAACAACTTAGTGGGCGCTGGAATGTAGCCAGAACTAGGTGCCAAACTGAATTCACAAGTATCAATACACAAAAGATGGTTTTATTGACCTTAATTCCAGCACGAAGCTTATTGAGAATCAAAGTCGCAAGAGCGTCACTTTCTACATCTTCAGCAACAATTAGCAAAGGTCTTTGTCTCTGAACACAGAAGAAAAGTGTCAGTATTTATTATATCAACGGTAAAAACATTCTGATATCTGCATCAAGACACTCCACCTTCAATGCCAACTCTAATGCCTTGACTACGCCATTGACGTTTGAGATCTTCTTTTCATGAATCAAAATAAGAGGATCTTCAAGTTCCTGCAAAACAAAAAATTCCATTCATAAATCAATAAAATAAGCACTACATGGATGGAAGGTACTTGATCGTGATATACTGCTTACACATTTTTGATTCTTCTGGTCCGTAATGAAATATGGTGATATGTACCCTCTGTCAAGTTTCATTCCTTCAACTACTTCCAGTTCGTCATCTAGGGTTTTACCATCCTAACAGGTTACATCAAATTACAGATAATTTTCATGAGCAATGTAACTGGTATGTAGTCAAACTAGAAGAGCAAAGCAAACAGAAATTTATAAAACAAAGAAGAAAGCTCAACAAAAGAAGTTAAATTTAACAAACTACTAAAAGCAGACAGGGCTACACAGTATGCACAGTCAGAAATATATTTTTTTTATACCAAATGGCAGTTATGTGCGTCAGATTTATCTTCAATCAATAGTTATATTGTATGCAAAAATAAAAAAATAAAAAATAAAATTATGGATGCCCCATTGTGCACCAATCAAAATCCAATGTCATGTTTGACTAGATAATTTTAATGGCATTGACAACTGAAAATGCAATCTAATGGAACACTAGTTAAAAGTAAATGGAAATTATTTTGAATTCAAATCATAATGGATTAATAAGAAAAAATTGAAACAAAAAAGTAAAACTTTTCACAAGACATCCTTGATAAGAGCATGGTCAATGAAATATTTGCATTATTTTCTTTAGCTATGTTTGACACAAGTTATCCAATTCCTAACAATTAGTAAACATCAGATATTACCATGATATAAGTAAATGATAGATGGATGTTACATTAATCAAACATGACCTGCATGGTGCATCTGTATCACATAAAATCCAATAACCAGTGGACCCATATATCATTTTTTTGGTCTCAAGATGCCTTGAAAATTGTAGGTGGTGAGATATATGGAAAGTGGTGGTATCAGACACAAAAAGTTACAAATAATATTGAAAAACTTCATGTTTTTGCAATTTTTCATAAAAGCTACCATTCAACATCACTTCACCAAAAAGTATGAATTGAGTTAGTCTGCTTTTATTTTTCCTTTCTATTTCTGACAATCAAGAAGCTAGTCTGTCTATGACTCAGTTCAACTATGAACAAATTGTTGTAAAAAGTGAAAAGTGAAAAGGCAAATTGAGCTTATATTAAAAAGGTGGAACAAGGTATCCAATTCTTCGAACCAACTAATCATTGGAGTGACCGGCCCCACGAAAATTTTCCGCCAGCCACAGGATAAATTAGGAAGTGCTAATGGAGGCTCATCCAAACGGCAGAAGGGAAAATCCCCTGCAGTGTTTAATGTTTTATATCATGAAAGATGAATTATTACCTAACCCCATTTACTTTAAGTGAATAAGAAAAAAGATATAGTGGAGGAGAAACATAAGTAATTGCTATTGCTAAACTGTAAGTGAAAAAAAAATGTGAGCGGACAACAAATAAAGTAACATAAAGTATCATCACCAAGAATAAGACGCTTACAGAGACTGTAATAACTCCCTCTCTGCCAACTTTCTCCATGGCTTTTGCAATTAGTTCCCCAATTTCTCTTTCTCCATTAGCTGATATTGTGCCAACCTTTAACAGAAAATCAATCAAGTTATTGCTGATGTGATAAGCAAATAAGGAACTAAGCAAAAAATATGTAATATCAGAAGCCACAATTTCCAAAGTTATGGGAGAATATGCAATATCAGAAGCCACAATTTCCACAGTTATGGGGGTGCTCCCAAAGTTTCTTTTATTGTGATATTCTAGATACCAAATAACATTATACCTGGGCTATCTCCTCCGATGTACTAATCAACTTTGCTCTGGCCTTCAAGTTAGTCACAACAGCATCAACTGCAATGGTGATGCCTCGTCTCAAGTCCATCGCATTCATTCCAGCTGCAACTGACTTGCATCCTTCAGCAAATATTGCTTTTGTAAGGATCGTAGCACAGGTTGTCCCTGCATAAATTCAGCTCACCCAATGTTAGCAACATGCCACTGAAACCAATGTAGCCTTTTAATCGATGAAGATGTGGCAGTTATACTCATGAGATTTCCAGAGGAAATAACCAAATACCACTTGCCAAAGGAGGCAGAGGTAGGTACAGTCACAAATGAACTAACTTTTTTGTGAAAAAATCTCAATACTTGATAAGTGCTCATTTGTGTTTGTTCACATGGAAATTCCTTTTAGAAAAAATAACAAATTTGAATATGTTTCAAGTTATCTAAGATAGTGAATAAGATGTTGTAAGGTGAAATTGGCCAGATCCATGAGCAAAGATGAATTGTTCGTGTACACACTTGTTACAGACTTGTTAATAATTTGTCATCTTATTTATCTAGCTTATTTATTCAAATATATAAAGAATATATTATATGTAAACGTGTAAAATAGTTGGGTAGTTATTTGGATAACCATTAAAACACAAAACGCTAAACCTGATTACAAAGCAAACAGAAGACTTACCATCACCAGCAACATCATTAGTTGAATTGGCAACTTGCTTCACAAGGCTGGCACCCACATTCTTTATTCTATCCTTGAACTCAATACTCTTTGCTACCGTTACACCATCCTTTGTTACTTTGGGTGCGCCATAGCTTTGCTCAATAACAACAGTTCGACCCTTCAAACAAGTATCAAAGAAACAAATCAAACATCAAATCACTGTGTCACGAGACACAAATCCTGCTTGATCCCATCAATAATTTTTGGCAACATAAACCAGCCAAAGATCTATACCTTTGGGCCCATAGTCACCTTCACCGCATCGGCAAGATCTTCCACACCCTTGAGCATCAAAGCACGTGCATCCACTCCGAATCTGATATCCTTCGCAGCATAGTTCCTAGTCGATCCAAGTCTACTACCAATCTACAGCCAGAAAAGCAATAGAACATAACTCGTACGATCACATATCCTACAACTCTTCTAATCATGGTCCCTATATCTATTATCGTGATCGCAGTTCAAAATCAAAACTTTATATATATATAAAAAAAAAGAGGCAACAATAATGAACAAAAATTTTATCACAGCCCAAAAAAGTCCAGACTTTTGTACCTGCCGGCTGCTGCTACCTCTAGCAACTCTAAAAACCCAAAAAGGCCAAGTAAGCTATCACCATGAACACAAAAAAACTTCGTGCATTTCTTTCTAGAAAATAAAACTTACCGAGCTTTGGAGGCAAGGGAGGCGACGGCGCGATACATGATCGGATCGAGGAGAGAACGTAGTAGAGCTATCGGTGGTATACCGGGACTCCGTAGAACAGATCAAGTGGAAAGGAGCTTTCTGGAGCTTAAATAGTGTGGAAGGGAAGAGGATGGCAGCAGCCAGGTTCGAGAAACGAAGGACATCGTAGGATATCCTCCCCAGGTCCAGGGTTTAGGGTTTTCGGTATCGGAGGCTCCGGTTTAGTTTAGGACTAATAAGTAAAATGTCCTCGCTATGTGAACGAAATCTGGACCGTTCATCGAGATGGAAGCCACTGGCGGATGATAAAATAAGTGGTCCTCGCGGAGCATCATTGACAAGCTAAATGGAAAGGTAAAAATGACAGTAACTAGAAAAAAAATAATTATATTTTAAAGACCCTTCCATCTTCTTTTCACAGTTAGTTGGATGAGAAGGCCAATAGGAAGATGCAGTTCGTTATTTGACTCATCTCATCGTCCAAACCAAATTCAGATAGCCTTATTCAGTAATCCCAACTTCTTGTATTTGTACACACAAGAACGCCATTGGACTGTACTTCTAACACTATCGAGTTGTCGGAGGCTGTCGGGCAGTTGACTTGATGTGCGCAAGTTGTCGGAGGTTGAGGCTAAGTAGTCGGCTACTGTCGATAGATGACTGGCTTCCCAAGTCCAAATGAGATGTCGTTGGACATAGGCTGAGTGCTCGGGAGAATACACCGACGAGTCCGGGAGTGAAACCGAGTGCTCCGAAAGTGATCCAAGTATGAATGAGATGTTGTTAGACAAACGCTAAGTGCTCGGGAGCACAGATCCTGAGTGATCTTTTTGAGTCCAAATGGGGCATTGCTAGACGAACGTCAAGTGCTTGGGAAAGGAGATTAGCATGTCAAGAGTGGTCGGGAAAGAAAACTGATGGGTTGGGAAGTGAAGTCAAGTGCTCGAGCGTAATTTCAAATACCATCACATATTCCTTTTCTAAATCAGATCGAGAAATGGAATCAAATGAAATCTAATAAAAGTGTTGGGTTGAATAGGATCAATTTGGCAAGGATTCGTCTACATGAGAATCCTTGCCAAGTGTTGGGTTTAAAATCTTGTCCCCATGGTGTAGCACAGACGGTGGGTGCATGATATCTCTGGCGTAATGGTCAGGGGTCGATTCTCAGGAACTGACGACCTGGGGTTTACCCCACCATACGCCTATGGCCTGTGTACCTGCATGAACCTCCCTCCATATCCGTGGGGTCGACACAGGGGGGCTGCTAAGATAGTGGAAATTTAAGGAGAAGTTGCTAGATCAAATAAGTTGTTGGAAATCAAACTTAATTGTGGATAGAGATAAAATATGATGAGGTGACAATTATTGATAAGAGTTTGTAAGATAGAAATAGAATATGTTGATGTGGCATTTTTTTGATAAGAATGAGAGTTCATGAAGATAGATATGAATGAAAGCAAGTTAAGTTCATTTCTTTTTTTATTCTCCTCTTCCAAATAGAGTACATTTCTTCTTTCATAATTCCTTTTTCTAACAAAGTTGTATAAGAGCTATGGCTAATGGAGGTATGATTCTCTTCCAAGTTTCAATACTCAAGGCAAGTAATTATGATAATTGGAGAATCAAGATGAAGACGCTTTTTGGAGCTCATGATGTTTGGGAGGTTATAGAAAAAAATTAAGTTGAGTCGCGTGATGACTCGACGCTATCTTCGACTGAAAAGACAGTCTGGTAAATTTAAGAAAGAGTGACAAGAAGACTCTCTTCCTCATTTATCAAGCTTTAAATGAGGATGGTTTTGAGAAAATCTTAAGTTCTACTTCAACCAAGCAAGCATGGGAAAAACTCAAGTTTCATAGAAGAAAAAGTAAAAAAAGGTACAACTTCAAACATTAAAAAGTTAATTTGATGCTCTTCGTATGAAGGAAGGCAAGTTGGTATCCGATTACTTTTCTAGAGCCTCTACAACTTCCAATCAGCTAAAGAGAAATGGTGAGAAGCTAGAAGAAGTAAATATCATTGAAAAAATTCTTCGATCATTGGATTTAAAATTTGATAGTATTACAACCATCATCGAAGAGACGTCATGACGATAGAGTAACTCCTGGGTTCATTACAAGCCCATGAAGAAAAGAAGAAGATAAATGAAGAAATTACTCAGCAACTCTTAAAGACAACTCTTCAACCAACAAAGAAATATGAAAGTTTCAGTAACAATAGAAGTCAACATGGAAAAGGTCGTGGATATGGATAAGATCGTGCTAATGAGCAAGGATGGAGTTCCAACAACAACAATGAAAGATGAGAAAATTCAACAAGAGGACGTGAAAGAGGGCACACAAACTCGAGATATGATAAATCTCAAGTTAAGTATTACAATTGTGACAAATTTGGATATTATGCTAAAGAATATAGATTGCCCAATAATAAAGTATATGAAATAGCAAACCATATAGAAGAAAGGAAAGAAGAAGATGTCACCCTACTACTAGAATATAAAGGTAATGAAAGAGGCGAACATACAATGTGGTATCTCGACACTGGTGTAACCAATCATATGTGTGAAAAAAGAAATTGTTAGGATCGTCGTACTCGGCTAGAGAGGGGGGGTGTGAATAGCCGCCCCAAATTGCTCGTTTCTTTCTACAAGTTAGGGTTAGCGCAGCGGAAATAAAAACAAGAAACAAAGATGGAGAAGAAAATCAAACCTAACACGATGATGTACGAGGTTCGGAGATGATACTCCTACTCCTCGGCGTGTCCGTAAGGTGGACGAA
>JBBMJZ010413096.1:252567-270239 GCA_037833815.1 Zingiber zerumbet
ATTTTGTCTGTTGTTAATTTACCTTTAAAAGAATAAATAATTGAACATAGTATCAGGTATATAAAATATTTGAACTGATGAAGGTTGAATTTGTTTATAATTTCTGTAATATGAAAACAAATAAAAGCATAGAACAATTAACGGGTATTTTTTAGTGCAAATGCTTTGTTGTGCATGTAATTTGAAGAGGAAATATATCACTTATTTAATTTCTCATTCAATTGGTCCAGTATCATCCTAATCGGTCCAGTTACAGATAAATCAGGTCAAATATTTAATGAAATATTTTACGCTGGTTGAAAATTGACTTAAGATCTATTTGAATAACTATGCATGTAAATATCAACTGTACATTCAATTTCTTATAATTTTACATGAGGATTTGAATGTAAGAAATATGGCTTTAATGTAGTATTTTTAAATTTAAGTGTGCAACCTTGCCTAAATGGAATGGATAAGAGGATCAAGCTCAACCGTATACAGTTTTGTTAATATTTAGTCGATATCAACATTGATCCTTCAACTACTCAATAATTATGTCATTAAAGGATCAAGAGTTTAATAACTTGGCTTTCTCAATGCTTCTAAGACGCAATCCTCACTACTGATACCCCCACCCTCTCTGCATCGCCAATCTTCATGAAAAAGGATTAGAAACTGGTTGTGAAATAGAGCAATTACTTGGCATACAAGTTGTTGAGAAAGAGGCAAAGCCACCTACAGGCACAGGTTCTCATCACAAGCAAATAATAATTTAAAGCAATTCGACTCTCATTATGATCTGCAAGGTCTTTTTACAGGTGAGCTAAAAGCCACCTACACTTAAAGAAAGAGGCAAAGCTTCAAGGATACTACTGTACAACATTAACCAGAGGAACTAAGGTCTTCATCATAATCACGATTTGACTACAGGGAGTCAGGAGAGGAACTCACCAGTAACCACAGCGCCAGCTGCTAGGACCTACTAGTAGTCACAGACTGAATCAGGAGAAAAAAAATTTTCCATGCAAGCTCAAAGACTTGATAATAGAGAGGAGATTTGATCATCCTTCTAACTAGCATAGAAGCAGATCAATTAATCAGCAAATTGCGCCAGGTCAGTGCGGTGTTGGCTTCTCTCAAACTTCTCGCTCTCCTATAATCAATTTCTGCATCTGAGAATGACTGTCCTGGCTGTGCTCGCTTGCCAAGTTGGGGATCGGTTGATGACCTTGAGCTACCTCCCTCTCCACCGATGGAGTCAGTGTTACCGTAAAGTAACGGTGAGGCATTTTCGCACAGACAGTTTGGTTTAGAACCTGGACAGCATGACAGATACATTATCTCAAAGAAAAATGGTAATGATATGACAGTATCCCTTTCGTTAAGTGTTCTTTTTTTTGCCAGTTACAGGACATAAGGGGTAAGGATACTTAGAATGGAAGCAAGTATGATTCTTCTTGGGAGAAAAAAAATCCTATTCAAAGCAATTAATCTTACCTGCATGTATGTTATCCCAATCGGAACTGCCATCCAATCCAACTTCAGGCTGAGCAGTAACTTGCTTTGTTAGCAGAGGATCTAGTGAATTGGATAACCTTTTCCCTTTGTTGGCAAACTCGTTAGTGCGACACAGATCAGTTCCAATTTTAGTATTTGCAAATGGAGACATCGTAAAGGATTCATCTACTTCATTCGACATCTCCACATAATGTTGTGTTGTGACGATTTCATCAGCACTGAATCCAAATGATGCTCTGTATGCTTCAATCTCTTCTGCATCTTGTTTGCAGGCTTTACTATGTCTGTTTCCACTGGAGTGAACATCAGCTTCCCTGGACATACTATGTCTCCCAGCACTATGAGGAACTGATTGTTGTGCCTGGTCCAAGTGAAATTGGGCTGATGTTGCAGGATAGAAGAAACTGGAATCTGGGCATAGTATAAAATTTCTGGTTGCAGCTGAATTAAGTCCAAACAGCTTTGATGCGCCATTTCTGCAACATGGTGAATCCTGTGCTGATGCAGAAGCATCCCACTGTCTAGGAGTATCCCGTTCAGGAAAAGGAGATGAAATCCCAGTTCTTGGGGTTCCGGTGGCAGGTGATATGAGGCTGCTAGAAGGACTTCCAGGATAAAAAGGATAATTTGTCTGGAATTCACTTCCAACGTAATTAGATGATAAATAAGGCATTCCATTCTCTTTTGTAGCACTTCTAATGTTCAGAGACGATGACAGAAACCGAGCAAAAGGCACATCTGGGGATGATGGAGTTGTAAGGTGAGCAAGTTCAGGTGGAGGGGTCAATGGAGCAGTGGAAGGTTCAGTTGTAAAAGTAGAGAACACAGGAGGTGAGACCAATTGAGTTTCATGAGCATATGGCCCAGTTGCAAACATGGTTGAAGATGGTCCTCCAGGAGAAATAGCTGACATTGACAACAAACAGTTTGGTGATTGGGCTGTCGAAGGGAGTGCTGAGTTCGTGAAAGAAGCTGGAGACGAAGGTGGGGCAAGAATAGACAAGTTTAGAATTGTATTTTCACTAGAAATTCCTGCAGATTGAGGACCATTTACACGACTAGATGATGCATTCCCATCTGGAGTTCGAGATGCTGGAACAATTCGTTTCCCTCTCTTTTGTGACCCAAAACAGGACAGTCCTCCAAAGCAGCCTCCCCATCTATTCCACTGGTCCAAAGAAAAATGTACAAGTTAGATAACACCGTACAGCCTTTAATTTGCAATCCAGGAGCACAACAAACTTCAACAAGATATATTATAAAAGCGTGCAAATCAAACTAAATGTGGAGGTACATAAATTATAAATTTTGATTAAGAGAAGATATATGAACTAGACTAGCAGTCCATAGATCAAACAATTAGTAGCATGTGATGTCAAAGCATGATTTACGAGCTAAGTTACTTGGCACAAAAGTTGTTGGAAATACAATCAAAGTCCCACATTAGAAATATATAAAAATAGATCATGAGTTTAAAAGATGGAATATATCTCCATTAGTTTAAGGCCTTTTGGGTAGAGCTCAAAAATAAATCCATAAGAGCTTAGGTTCAAAGTGGGTAATATCATACATCTCTGTTACCTCTCAAGTTGTCAAAGATTCCAAGGCCACCATATTAGTGAAAATTTAGTTAAATTACAATGTCAAAGCACATGTATTTGCTATAAAGTTCATCTGATAAATTGTTAGATGATAATCCACAGTTAAAAACAAGATTTGCTCTTTGCACAAAGGAGTACTAATCAACATTTTGAGGCGGTGCACTAATCAACATTTTGAAGGCAGTTCTCGCCTAATAGGATTAACCAGAATTCTCCGGAATTGTTTGATTCTTGTACTCCTTTGTGCAAAGAGTAAGTCTTGTGCTTTGATATTGTAATTTAACTAAATTTTCACTAATATGCTGGCCTTGGAACCTTTGACAACTTGAGAGGTAATGGATAAAATCCATACTGCTATTTCTACTCTCTAAAGGCATCTCTCATCACTAATATCAATGTAGTTACTTTGAATGTTATTTTTGTTAGGACCAAAAGAATTCATATATCTCTAAAATATTATGATATTGTCTACTTTGACCTAAGTTCTCATTGGATTTATTTTTGGCCTCCACCCAAAATGCCTCAAACCAATGAAGATATCTTCCATCTTTTAAACACATGATATATCATTGAAATGTTAGTCTGACAAAGTATCAGCGTAGGAATACACTGGACTGCATTCCAAATCATTCGTCCTGAAAACGTCTTTTTGACCACTAACCTCTCCAATGCTATAGTCATGGGGCCATTGAGATTGAAAATGACCAAACTAGAGCTAAAGTTATGAGCTCTAGTTTCTGCAGAATGTGAGTTCTTAAAGCATAAGCTTCAATCTTATAAGAAAAAGGGCATAAAATTAGCCCTTGACTAACATTTTTTGTCATTGATTCAATGATTTCAGTTTAAAATTAATTTCCAGTCCTTGAAAGCAATATGAGTCCAGAAAGTGGGACTGATGTAGAATCAAAACAAATGACTCTCTTAAAGTGAGAACAAAATTTTATTAAGCTGAAGAATAAGTAACGCGGGGTTAGGATTTCTTTTAAAGGTCTCAACCATGATCTTTTCACACAGAACTTAGTCACAAATAATCTATTTCTAAATTACCACAGAGAAGCATGGTAACTAAACAATCTATCTCTAAAATAAATTATTCAATATGAACTATAATTACCTAGCTTAACTCTGACTAACAAAAATAAAATTTACTTTTAAAAACAAACAAAATTCAAAACCTGCTAATACAGAAATTTCTAATTTTAATTTTCATCATTCTCCCCATGAAGGAGAACTCAACTCCAAATAAATTGTCAGTATCTGTCTGTGATTGTTGATTCCAAGCGCAAAAAACAATTGTAACACTAGTGTAGTTCCTTTATCATCTTTTCTTTTTCTTGGTCATTCTTTTCAATGAGTGAATACAATTAAGGTTTGTGTTGATGGTTTTAATCATGACCTTTTCACCAAAAATTTAGTTGTCATTGTTTTCGAAAGCAAGGCAGCTGCCAAGTCAGTTTGGTAGGTGACTGCATCGTATATGTGATTTGCACTACCCTCCAAACAGGTCTTTTAAGAAAACCAATTCATGTAATTAATAAAACCCTTAAATTGGATATTTTCTCATCCCATTACAACTATTATCCTCCTTTCTGATTCTCGACAGTCAAACTCACAGAGCAACACCACATGAATGCCAATTAGTGAAAAATAAATCACCCTTCCGGGTTTTTTTTCTCCACAAGGTATGTTTTCCATCCTCTTTTGTCTATTTCTTCTCCTCCTTAAATAGCAACTTCCACTTCTAATCTTTGCAATTTTCCTCTTCTATCACTATAGAATCCAAACTTTTTGCGCCTCACAGTATGGTATCATCCATTTTCTTTTTCATCATCTCCTCTTCCCTATTTCAACACTTTTAATCACAGCATTCTCCTCTTCATCTATGCAATTGCCTTGGCGGTTTTCTCCTCTTCTAATAGCTGCAGAGAGCATACTTCATTGCAGTGACTATAAAAAAAGTGGACAATAGTGAGAGTCAACAACCATCTAACTAACTACACTCTTTTCCTGCAAGTTTGATCTGAGTCTTCTTCTCAATTCTTATAATGATCTAATTCTCTTTATCTTGTTGGTGCTTTGAATCATTTGATTATATTTATTTTTTAATTGAATCCAACAAAAGAAAATTTACTATGTTTATTTGTCTAGTGTTGCTATTCAGACAATTAGAATAGGGCAGCAAATCACAAGTTCCTTCATCCAACTTCATGATTCATGAATATATTTTTGATTGGTTAACGGATGTTGGCAGAAGACATTGGAAGTTAAAGTTTTTAAATGTAGAGTAAAGACAAAATATATAAAATTATATTTAGTAGTAGTAGAGAGATAATTATTAAGATAGAAGACGATGAGTTAAAGTTTTAAATATTTAGAATCGTTTTTACAAATGCATAGAAATGTTGATAGAGATGTTTTACATAAAATACAAGAAAGATGGTTGAAATGGAAGAGAGTATCAGGTGTTCTTTGTGATTGTAAGATTCCTCGAAAACTTTGAGGAAACTTTTACAAAACGACCATTAGACTATCTCTAAAGTTGTAGAGATGAGGATGTTACGGTGGATGTGCAGGCATACGAAAATGGACAGAATAAAAAATAAGAATATTAAAGAGAAAGTCGGAATTGCACTTATTAAGTGAAAACTTTGAGAGATGCCTTTAAAATGGTATGAATATATACTTGGGCGTCCAACAAATGCCCCAATTAGGCGATATGAGATTATGACAAATACATACATTAATCGAGGAAAAGGGAAATGAAAGACATTTATCTGCATGTCGTCAATAGCTCGATGCTCCTCGTCCTAGAGTTCGCCACCCTAAGAAATTTTAATGTTTTAGATTTCCCATACCATGCTTTACAGATCATCTAGGAGTCCACTTTATTAGAAATCTCTAAGCCAATGAGCCACTTGACCGTGTTAACTAGCAACCTAACTTGACTACGTGGAGTCACAAGTTCTCTAAGCTCCATGCACACTCTACCAAGCCCTTGCATACTTAATGCACATATCAATACCATGGACAAATCTAATTTAAATTCTTTCTCAACACATCAAAACAACCTAGTTGCACTAGACCACTTGACAGCATTATTGCACCAATATTTATGAACTCGAAAAACATCAAATAAACATGAAGATAGTCTTTCTAATGTTTAACTAGAAGAAGAGATTATATGATAACCCAAGGGATTTATGGTTCTTAGGCCAAGAAGGCAATCTGTGCATGCACATTAAATCTTTGTATAAATTTAAATAAGCTTTAAAATAGACATCATGACAGTTTCTAAATGTTTAACTAGAAGAAGATTTCTATATGGAAGAGCCCAAGGGATTTATGGTTCTTAGGCCAAGAAGGCAAATTGTGCAAATTTGTTAAATCTCTATATAAGTTAACTTTAAAATAGTGGCGTAAAAAGTTTAACAAGTGTGGCAAACGTGTCTAAATTAACCAAACATCAAAGGCATATGTGATTGTATGTCTTTATGTTGATAATACCTTAATACTAGAAAGTGATCAAGATATTGTCACAAACACAAAGATGTTGATTAGACCCTGTGAGATGAAAGGTATGTAACTTGAAGATGTTATATCATTATATTGACACATTAATAAGGAGGTGTGATGCATATAACAACCTTAATGTTCAAAACCCAGTAATCCTTGGTCCGCACTTAAGGAAGAATGAGTGAGATTCTCAACTCAAATATACTAGAATCATAAGGAATATTATGTGCAATTTCACGTATGTTATGAAATGCACTA
Organism: Zingiber zerumbet; assembly: GCA_037833815.1. Lineage (NCBI taxonomy): Eukaryota > Viridiplantae > Streptophyta > Magnoliopsida > Zingiberales > Zingiberaceae > Zingiber > Zingiber zerumbet. The sequence continues at coordinate 259,440 of JBBMJZ010413096.1, forward strand.
AGCCTAGTATAACATATGTAGGCACTTGGTTGAACCAATTTACAAGTAATTCAGATAATGACCATTGAAAGACATTGACTAAGGTATTAAGATATCTAAATCATACCTTAACCTACATATTACATTCCACAAGATATGCAACTATATTAAAGGATATAACTATATCAAATACAATAAAGATTACAAATATAAAAGGAGCAGCAGTCTCTCAGTGATCATCAAAAAAAAACTTGCATAGCTGGATCCACAATTGAATTTAAATTCATAGTGTTGGACAAAGGAGAAGAAGTGGAAAGACAATGTAACTTCCTAGAGGATATTTCATATTTAAAAAATATGACATAATTGCGATATATTATGATAGTCAATCAATTATAGAGAGAATAAGATAACACATATAATTTTAAGTGTCCACATATACGTTGAAGACATAGTCCCATTAATTAATTAATCTATCTATCTTAGTAGCATCATGCTAACCTGAGATCCTAAGATCATGCTTCAAAAGATACAAATGAACTACTAGATTTGGAAATCACCTTAAGTTACACTATGAACCCATTCCTAGATTAAAAGGTACGTAATAAGGATGGAGGTTAAGCATTGTGCTTTTAGTAATCCCCATCTTGTATTACTCCGGATATAAGAGAGTATAATAGGATACTCTTGTATAGGAGATCACCTATTCAAGTGGGAAGTGTGACTGCTTTAAGTTAAAAGAACTTAATAAATTAAGATCAAATTGAAGGTCAAAATGGGCACAAAGGAATAAATCCAAGTAACTCCTAAGGAGGCTACTATGTCAGCATAATTATCCCAACTACTATGTAGGTGTGGTTATTTTAGTCTATACAAATGAGTAATTATTCAAGACAAAAGGTTATGTTAAACCAAGTAGATCGGATCATATTCTACTATGAACAGTTTAATGCCAAATGCTACAAAACCTAGTGCAAGTCTTTCACTGGAACTCACCAAGTCAAATCTTGTGCATGCATTAATTTTCATTTATGTGGAGGCTTATTAAAATTTGTTTTTTTAACCAATGAGATTGAGTAAATATGGATGATTTATATGACAAGTAAATTGACATAGACCAATTTCTCAAGTGAATAAGAATTTAATATCAAACATTAAGCTACTCGAGTAACAGAGGAATCCATGCATATTTCCTGTTTGCTTCAGATGAGAGTGTGAGCTCAAATATAAACTTGAAAGCAAGTCTACGTATGATAGCCGGACTTGTGTATCCTCCTGTCTTCTTGACAAGAAAGATCATCAAGATCATGACGACTGAGGGATCTTTATGAGATCACCCCCATAGACGAGTTTTTCTTAATCCATTGGATCAATCTACCTCCTAGAGAATAACCGAAGTCAACACTTGACGTGGATCTAAGATCTGAATCCAAGTTAAGACTGTCTGGTGCCAACAAGAATAACATATTAACAAATCCATCCTATCTTCTTGACGAGAGAATCAAGAAGAATACAACATTTAATAAGAATAACATATTAACAAATTCATCTTGTCTTCTTGACGAGAGAATCAAGAAGATTAGAACATATTAATAAGAATAACATATGAACAAATCCTAATTCAAGTTAAGAATGAGTGCTATAAAAATACACATTAACAGATCTTGCATTCTCTTGTCTTCTTGACGAGTGTGTTCATTAATATAACAACTAGAAGATTGCTATGAGATCATTCTCTCATCTTAGATGAGATTTTCTTAATCCATAGGATCAACCTACCTCCCTAGAGACAACCTTGTTCCATAAATTTTCGAGCTGAATAATCATCATCAACTTGTCAAGTGAATCTATGATCCAAATCTAAGTTACGACACTCCAATGTCACCAAGAATAGCATACCAACTAAAGACTTATTAATTTAAAAAATGAGAAATAAAAGAAATAGGATGGTATGTGCTTCTCAAATCAACAAATGACAGCAATTCTATAGCCAGAAGATAGATACGCCAGCTTCATTATGGGATGCACAGAGAATATGTAAATGATAGTTCTAATCAAGTATGAAAAATAAAGAGACCGAGAAGAATTGTGGTTTTATGGCAAACAACATTAATGGAAATTCACTCTAAGGCTGCAGATCTGATAATTGAACTAGAGATAAAGTCAGATGATTAAAAAGAAGTACCAAGCTCCTAATATCCAAAGAGAAAACATCACGAAAGGAGACAGTTAATGAAAGCTAGGTTGAGCTCATACACCAGAGCGTCTGCAAAATGTCAGCATTTTCCACCAAAGTAGCATAACTGGGACAAAGTTTTTTGTGCTAAATCATTTAGAGTATAGTGCGGAGAAGATTTGGAGATTTCCATTAGTAGAAAAACCTACTATTTTGGCTTCTTATAAACCTAAATATGCAAGATCGTAATTTTTTAAGATTTCTACTAGTTGAAACCACTGATATTTTGGCTTCCTAAAGATCAAAATACAGAAGATCAAGATATTCAAAGTTAGTTTTACAAAATCGGAAGCAAAACTCCATAATAAATTCTTCTTTTCTTTTCACATCACAGTGAAATATCAACAGAAAGTAGTTGCGGCTTGAGATTTAAACAGACGGCATTAAGTAAATAATTCTCACAAACTCAATATCAGCATGTAGTATATCCATGCCGTACGTGTACCCCAAGCACCCCCATCGCTGCAATTACTCAAATCTAGATCTAAATGTACGACGCGTCAAATCGGCCTCCCACGGCAAAAACCGATAAAGGAAAAGAAAGATAAGCGATCAAAAAGGCACAGCCATACCCTCTCCTGAGGACGGAGCCGCAGCTCCGCGGACCCAATAGCAGTGGCCGCCGGCGCGTCGGTAATCGAGGCCACGGGGCTTCCACCAGCGCCCCTACCGCTGCCTTCGCCGCCGCCTCCAGTTCCAGCGCCGCCATTGTCATTTGCAGCCATAAATCCGTCGCCGCAACTGCTGCCGAGCCGCCGCTTCCTCTTCACATCCTCCGTCTCCAGAGCGCTGTGGATTTTCGCCGCGCGGAACCAGATCTCGAAGCGCGAGCTGGATATGCGAACGCAAGGAGAGGAGTGACGCCGAGAAAGAGGCAAAAGGGAACGGGTTGGGGGAGAGGGCCGCCTAGCCCTGCGCTGCGCTGCCCTGCCCTGCCCTGCCCTGCCCTGCTTGGGTTTTTCGTTCTGGTCCAAGTCTCCAATGTGAGAAAAGAGAGAATGTGGGTCCGATGACCGTCTCCTCCGAACTGCTGCAGTGCAACTGCTCCTGCTGCTAATTTATTGCCGCTACTGCGCACTGCCGCAGCCGAGCGCCGATGGCCAATGCGGTTCTCTGCACGGGTCCGCTAACCGTCCCGTTAGTATTTAGGCATGTAGGTGCGAACTATAGATGATGCTGTCAACGGGCCAGGCTCGTAAATGTTCCAAGTCGTGGTTCGGGTCACGCACCTGTTGAATGTTTTGAAAGCTAAGAGAGGGGCCCGGCTAAGAGGAAGCAGCTGCCGCTGTATGGGATCCATCGGCATAGGCTCCGGGATCAGGTTCCAGTGGCACGCCCTATGCCAACTGCCAAGGGCCCAACGCCGTGAGTTTTGGCTAAGTCCGAATCGCATCATGGAGGATGTTTTACAATGATATACTGTATTGTACTGATAAAAAAAACAGTATAGTAGATGTGTTTAGCAAATAGCAATAGTGTGGATCTGAAATCTAATCTGCGTGCATAATAGACTCTACATTAATTACTGAATTGTTGGGACTATTATGCATTTACTCACTGTAACTTTTCTTTCTCTTTGTCTCATTTGTCAATTCACTGGGCACGTGAAAAAGCCTTGCATAGTTGAGACAAGCTCAAAAATTAAAGTAAAAAATATTTAATTCTTTGATAAGTTAAAATAATAATATGTAAATAATAATATTTAATGGATGTAAGTTAGCCAATATTTGAGAAAAAATAATTCGAAAAGCATGTAACTTATCTTCAAAGTTAAGCAAACACAAGTTTATCAGTAGCAATAATAGACTGAATAAAGTTACTGATTTATTTTCTTTATTATTTCCTATATGTGCTTTAATTTGACTTGTTGAAGTAGATGATAGAGAGATAATCAACATCTTAAGACTTTAGCTCGTCATTGATTATATTATTGTACAATGGAAAATATATACATTCATGTTTTGGGGCAAAGTATATATATTTTCTACAATTAACATAAATAAACATATCTGTACCAAATGGTCTGAGATTATAACAAATTAAAACACAGAGACCTCAGTTTGGAAAAAATGATAACGAATTGCTAATCAATCTCTTAGGCACTTGATGGTTGATGGTATGTGCATTTGTATTCACTGGGCTCTTTTCTTGTTATGGAATTCAAGAAGATCTAGCCTTGGCCTTTCTAATCTTCAAATAAAGTGTTAGTCATCATTCTAACTCATGCACCGATAGTAATTCCATAATTCCATGTAAGATAACTAAGCAATTGTAAAAGAATCTAGCTATTCAACTAGGGTTGTGCAAAAAATCAGAAAATTAAAAATCAAACTAAAATCTGGTAGTTTATCGGTTACACACCGATTAAATGGTTTTAACTGCTTGCGGTTAACCGTTACCGGTTTACCAATTGGTTCCTGATTTAAGATTTTTTTTACCGTTTTAATCGGTTAATCGATAAATCAGTCCTATTATTATTTATAAAATTAATTATATATAATATATTATATATATTGGGAAAATTTTTTAGAAAGGATAGTGAAAATTTTATAATTAATAAAGAGAGTGTAACTTTTGTAAAATTTTAATATGGACAATTATACCTACTAGTGCTGCAAAATTTAAATGCTCCCACTTATACATTTTTCATATAAAAGATTTTAATATTTCTTTATAACATTAAAAGCTAAAATTCTTGAATTATTTTTATTATTATGCATTTAAATCATCAAATGAATTATATAATTTTGAGTGAAAGTTAATATCAAATGCCTAATAATTATTTTACAAAACTTTATAGTGAACCACTAGTATCACTTAATTTGAGTGAAAAAAATTATGTGAAATTTAAAATATATACATGTTTAGTAATTAGTATGGTATATACTAACTCTCTTCTCAGTTTACTTTTCATATTTTATTTAAAGAATTTTTTAGTTGAGCCTTTACTCTAATAACTCACTTTACTAAGTTCATTTATTCATACTCTATTCTATTATCGGTTCTTAATTGGAACCGGTTAACCAACATGAATCGATGGAATCGGTAAAAATATCAGTCGATTAATCGATTCTATATAAAAAATATATAATAAATTAGAATTAACCGAGATCGATAAACAGATAAGTCAGTTAATTGACTGGTTGAACATGCCTATATTCAGTAAGGATTTAAGAACTTAATACATGAATATGAACAATAAATAAAGATTCAGGGTCTTAATACATGAATATAAATAATAATAAATATACTCAATGGGTTAGAGTTATTGCCATTAAAATGAAAATTTAGCCTTGATATGGATCATTTGCTTTAGCTATGTTGGCTTTAACTTACTTTCTTGATAGAGAGAAGCATCCATCTATATTGCATTTATAGAGAATTATATGGATCTTCCTATTAAAAGCCTCAATTATATTGATATTCCATTATATGGATCATAATTAAACTCGTGTTTCGACAATATAGATCATAAGTTTCCAACCTAATTTTGCAAATATTTATGTCCATATCAAAAATGGTCTCTAATGTTTAATACAATGCTCTCGAATGTTTAATACCATGTGTCTGTTTCACTCATTAAAATTATTAAAAAATTAATAATTCGAGTTAATGCTAGATTGTATCATCATTCGAACAAAGTATGAATATATTTTTTCAATTTAATTAAATAATAAATATTAAAACTACCAAAAACACATTAAAATTTTGAATTATTTAGAAAATATTTTTTAAAAAAAAACATGATAAGAGTCAATTTGTACAAATGCACAAATTGATTTAAGAAACCATAAAATAAGTTTATTTTATTAATGTTTAACATAATTTAGATGTTCTTTTAGATTTAAAAAAGTAAATTAGGTCTATATTAATTTGACTTTTTTTACATGAGTATAAAGTGAAAACTTTATTGACCAAGATAGGTAAAATGAAATTTTTTTTGAGAAATTTTTGAAAAAAAATGAGAAGTAAACTATAATTTTGAGTTCAAATAAGTAGGGCTAAATGAAAAAACAAAAAAAAAGACTAAATGTAATATAAATATCTGAAAACATTACTCATTTATAAGGTTAACTTGCCACCTGTTGATTAGACAAAAGCTAAAGTCAAGCTCTGTTGGCTCAGCTTTCAACATAGTTGCCAGTAGGTGTTCAATTTAGAATATCTTAAAGCTTAATAGACTAGATTTAGTTTATTAATTTTATAATACTGAACGAGTGCTGAATAAATTTATGTAGCAATTTATCAATAACTTATTTTTGAATTATTAGTTTATTTATTTGTTTTGTTCAAATATACAATAAATAAATAAAAATATACATATAATTATTTATATGTGGTAGGTTAAAATTATATAAGTAGGTCACCAAATTAATTATTTATATGCTTTATTAATTGGAACGCAATCTTAAACCCCATAAGAAATATTGATAAAATTTGAGCTCCGTAGACTCTTTAATAAACATAATTAAATACTAAATTCGTATTCAGCTCCATTAAACCTCCTAAGATATGAAACAAGATATAATAATCATCATTGTTGGACCTTGTGAGTTAGAGAGGGTACATAATTTTGATAGCTTTGTCTTGATTACGTGCTAGTCGTTTGTGATAGCTTTGTCTTGATTATGTGTTTGTCGTTTGAATGTGCAGTGGAATACTTAATCGAACTTGATACTAGACGCACAACATTTTAATTTTACTTAGTATCTACCTTTTAAAGAGACTAATCTAAGGCTTAGTCCTAACAATTTACCACCACTAAATCTTTTCATTCTTGAATATTTTTTGGAGATGGAGAAGTCTCTTACAACACTTATTGTTACAAAGCAACACACAAACGAAATACAAAATAAATGCACAATACAAATAACAGCTATAACTTTACAAGTGAACTTTGTTTTAGATTGTTATTTGTCACTTTAGATTTGTCTCTTGTTGATCTGGAAATGTAGTATTACCCTATCCTCAAACTATTAGGGCATGTATGAGCTAGGCGCGTGTGAGAGGGGGGGTGAATAGCTCGCTTCACTTTTTCGAATTTGATTTGCAGCGGAAACTCGAAGCGAAGAATCTTCACAATGCTAACTCTTGGATTTTACTTGGTGTCCACCTCCTTGAGGTGACTAAGTCAAGGGTCAACTCTTCACACATAGTATGCACTATGAAACATCTTTCTTGGAAACAATCTGGAGGCGGAGAATCTTCGTATAAACTCAAGCACAAAAATTCAACAAGAGAAAATAAAGCAAAGACAAATGAAATCAAAAATGACTTTATAATAATGAAATATTACTTAGCTTGTTTTATTGTTTGGAAATGCCTCTTGATAAGTTGGAAATGCAACAACACTTTTTCCTTAACCTCCCAAGAACTGGTGTATTGAAAACATCACGAAAACCCCTTTTCTAAGGCTTCTCTAGGGCTGAAAAATAACTCCTAATCAATTGTCATGTCAAATCGACCATTCAAAACGTACAGAACAACTTTTTTTCGCATGTCTAATCAATTGGTGAGTCATATCAATCAACTACCAACTTTTAATCAATTAACCTAATCGATTCCGAAGTTCTTTTGTTCTCTCGCGAAGAACCTCCAATCAATTGATGAGGCCTGAATCGATCGCCCCAATTGATTCCACTGTCTTCTGTTCTCGCGTAAAAACCAGTTAGTCGATTGTTTTAATCAATTGACATATCTGAATCGACTAATCGATTCAGAAGCCTAGTGTGCTTTCCGAAAAACCTCCTAATCTATTAGCCCAAATCAATTGCCTAACCCTAAACTTTGAACCCGAGTTTAGGGTTTCTTTGCCTAACTCCGTGATTCGTTGAGACTTCCTATTAGCTAGTGTCCGATTGATCTTGACCCGCCTTAGATTTTTCACTAAGTTTTCGGTGCTCCTTAACCCACTTGGCATTTCCCTTGCCAACTTCCAGTTGGACTTCGATCACAAAATGTTCGGTCAATCTTTGGCTTACTTGAACTTTCTCACTAAGTATCCGGTCCTTCTTAACCTACTTAAAGTTTTCTCTTGCCAACCTTCCCGTGAGACTTCCCTTGCCTAACCTTCAGTTATGATTAATCACTCGATAGACTTTTCACTCATGCCTAACCTCTAGTTAAGACTTCCCTTACCTAACCTCCAGCTAAAACTTGTCATTCGGTAGACTTCTCATCTTTGCCCAACCTCTAGTTAAGACTTCCTCTTGCCTAACCTCAGTTAGAATTTTCCTTTGCCTAACATCCAATTAGGGATTTCCCTTATCTAACTTCCAGTTAGGACTTTCACAATCAAGTATTCGGTCTTCCCTTGACCTACCTGACTTCTCTATCACATATTGTCAAACATTGAAACTCAAGCTCGAGTCAATCCAAGTTTAGTCAACTTGGTCAAATTTAACTCGAGAATGATTGCACCAACACAAACCTTCAAGAACCGGCTAGAAAATTTTCCTCAGATGTCTCTTTTAAAGCCTTTTGGTTATGGTTGATTTTGGCCTATCAGTAGATTAATCTTATCTATTAGTCGATTGTTATGGTCATCGACATTGTTCTTGTTGTTGAACGACCTATGAACAGTCGACTGATTTATCTAGCAATCGACTGATAATAATTAGTTGAGTCTCACAGTTGAATTGACCTGCTTCTGTTCAACTCTTGATCAACATCAGTCGAGTACTTATACCAACTATCAATCAATTAATGTCATCAGTCAAGTTAAACAATCAAATATACTTGCTTATGTTCGATTATGAATGACATCAATCAACTGATACTTATAATCAATCGCTGATATCGAGTTTTTAAACCCGAACAGAATCCCTTTTTTTCTATTTGCTGCAATAACCATAATAACCCAACCACTCAACTACTCGAACGTATTAGTCGATTGTGACTATAGAACACTATATAAAATATTATTTATGGGTATTATAATAGTATTGTAGCAACACTAAATAATATTGTAGCAATTATATTTTTTAGGTTTTGGGGGTTTTGCATCCATCAAACGATTGATATAACCTTATTAATTGACTAATACTCCAGTTTTAATCTTATCAAAGATATTTTCATCTTATCTTGTATCAAGTTGACCTTAACTTATCAGGAATTTCTTTGCCCGATATATATCCGATCAACCTTGACCTGTCGAAATTTTTAGTTGCCTAGTATCTAGTCAACTTTGATCTGCTGAGACTTCTTCATTGTCTAATATCCAATCAACCTTAACCTACCAAGACTTCATCATTACCTGGTATCCAGTTAACTTTAACTTGCCGAGTCTTCACGCCTCATGTCAACTCTTTATTGGACTTCCGACTGTTAAGTGTTCGGTCAATCGTAATCCACTTAGACTTTTCTGATCACAAAATATCCGATCAACTTTAAACTATTTAACATCTTATAACTTAAGCAACTAACATATTAATCAAATATCAAAACTCCAACTCAAATCAAATCGAGTTAAATTAACCTGATCAACTTTAACTAGAAATCGATTATACCCACAGTCATAAACCTCAACAAGACACAATCATACTTCAATAATGCCAAGGAAACAAAGCACACAGCTCTTTAATTCGTGGCATGATCGATGGCAAGCAAGGCTTTATCTTTGTGTCGATCAATTGCCATACGCTCGCCGGCTCGTCACTTCCTCTTCTGATGTGCGGTTGGAAATCATCCAAATCCACCTCGCCAAAAGAGGGGCGAACGCAAGGACAGCGAAGGACCAGCATGTTCCTCGCACACTTCTCCATTTCCTCGGCCATCTTTCTAGGGCAATTTAATTCTCTAATTCTTATTCGAAAAAAAATACGAAAAGAAATAATGAACTCCTTTTCAATTTGCCAAAATCGTTGTAAAGTTAACCCACTTAATGATATAGAGGAGAGAGAATGAGAATCTCGCCCCCCACCGACCACTCGTGACTACAACTATGCAAATGTAACGGACTGCTGATTTATTACTCACCGTCCATTAGAATTAAAGCAAAGCCAGCTCCCCACCAGCTTACCACCCCCATTAATTGAAACATTATTCTAATTACTTTTAATTTTCTATAATAACTCTTCCAATTCATGAATTTTCAGTTTTTTTTAAAAAAATCAGGTTTTAGATTCATCCTGCCCGAGAGTCAAGGCGATGAATACTGGGATATGGTGCTCCTGCTGACTCTGCATGAATCTTCGAATAACATAGATCTGTAATCATAAGATTTCAGTGCCGAGCCAGGGAGGTGTTCCCTTGCGATGACCCTCCGACGCTTAAGTCAGATCACTGACTGCGAGAAAACGAAGTGGAGCAAGAAGCAGCATGATAGTAACTACGGTAGAAGATTATTTACCTCCGATGAAATTTGGAGCTCCTTATATAGGACCTCAGGAGCGCGTGTGCACGCTTCTCAAAGCATTCCCTGAAAAGACATGTCAGAAAAAGTACCGTCATACGTCAATAACCTGAGCATATTCTGACAAGACAGTGGAAGCTTCCGTTGTACGATTCTCTGCCTAACCATGTTACCAACCATGGTATCTGTCGGTGGCACGAGTCTCTAAGAGGATATCCGTCAATCCTCCTTT
>JBBMJZ010413096.1:282665-296125 GCA_037833815.1 Zingiber zerumbet
CATCTCTATGTTTAGGGTTTTTAACTTTTTTAAATTTATAATTTTAGTTTAAATTTATAATTATTTATAAACGGGTTTGCGGGTTGTAATTGGGTCATTTCGCGTTGACCCGAACCCGACCTGTTTATTAATTGGGTCAATTGGGTCGACCAGATTTCGACCCGAACCCGAAACTGCCCAACCCTAACCTGATTTTTTCGTGTTCGGATCGGGTTGTGTTTTCGTGTCGGGTCAAAAATTACCATCCCTAGTATTTTATATAAAAATATTACTAATAAACCTTAAAAAAAATTAATGGGAAAAAAAGATATTAACATAATTTAATTTTGGTCTGGACTAAAATTAATTATTAAATAGTCCAAATTTTTTATTAAATAGTAAGATTATTAAAGTTAGATTTTGATCCATAATTTTAAGTTTTTATGATCAAAATTAAGTTTAGTTAATAAATTAAAATTATTTATTAGTTATACTTATTAGTAATTAATATTTTTTTATAAAATATTTTTATAAGTCATTGCACTATTATTGCTCTTAAAATTTTAATGTTTTTTATCTTTCTTTCTCCTTCCACACCTTCACAGGTTATTATGCACACTCTTTTATTTTTTCTTTCTCCTTCCACACCTTTTTCACATGTTATTATGCATACTCTTTTGTTTTTTTATAATTCACAGTCAATTTCAGCTACATATTTTTTTATTAAATAAATTTAATTGATAATTTATAAAAGTTAAAATTGATAAATAAACATCTCGGTACACGAAACTCCTATCAATGTAGAATTTTAGGGGAAGAATATATTATACGCGACTATATTTGCTACTCAAATCTATTTAAGTCACATAAAGATAATTTTGTACAGTTACGTCAAAACTCCCCTCCAAATTAAAATTGATCGATAATTTTAAAAAACAAATAAAAATAAAAATATATATATTTATAGTATTGAAATATTTTTTTTTATTGGTTGCCAAATTAGTTAATATTTTTAATATTTTATCGGTAAAATTTAACTTTATTTATTTAATTAAAAATATTCATCAGATAAATATATTATTTTTTAATAAATTATGCTTAAAAGTTTAATATAAAAAATTTTATTTTTACAATTTTACTAATAAAAATAAGTGAACTCTCACAATAGATAAAGTTATATTGTAACATGACTACTGCTTCCAATTACGAAAAGACTAATCTTTCGAAATGGTCCTTTTAATTTTATTAATAAAATCAGATGCCTCTAATAATATTTTATATAAAAATCTATTTTTTTAAAAAAATAAGATATATTTTTAAAAAAATATTAAGACCTAAAAAAATTTTTTATCCAGGAGCTCAAACAATTCAACAATTGTTGAGACGGCCTTGCCACGCATGGATGTGAGACGGTCAAAGTGTCTAGATAATAGTTCTTCCTTTTGAATATTCTCAGTAAATGGCATCTATCGCCCGACTACTCTCTTAACGGATATGGCATTTATCCGAGATGAAATCAAGTAGCTCCTTCTGAGCTATATATGCATGGTAGGCTCAGTTGTGGGCATTTTGTCAACTGGTGCCACCTTCGCCTCTCCTTCCAGAGGAGGAACATGAGGCTGCTTCAACTACTGTGGCTACCATCCACGAGAGTTGCCCTCGTCGTTCCGAAACCATTGTGGCCATATGGGCAGATGAAGTCAGGGCTTGGTAATTGCTACGCAGGGCATTAGCCTAGTACAACCAAATAGGGCTTACTGGGGCCGCACCAATCCTGTTGCTACAGAGGGCGTCAGACCAGCATACAAGGTTGTGATTGGACGATAGACTCGACCGAGTTTTACCCGAGCATATCTCCTGATCTATATTTATATGGACCAGGGGATGGATCATATAGAATTATCATTGGATTGTGACCGTGATCCGGTCGCAACTAATTACGATCCCTTCCTGAGTTCACCGCTCCCCCCAGGTTATAATTTGAATCGGAACAGATGGCCGAAAGCTACCCTCTGCTCGGGGCCCAGTAACCTGACCACTTGCCTACCATCAACGGCCTCCGACAACCCGTCACGAATTAAACTATAACCTAAGGGGACGGTGAACCCAAGAAAATATCGTAATCAATTATCACCGAATCGCAATCACAATTTAACTGTAGTTTCATATAGACATCGTCTAATCCATGAAAATATGGACAATGGAATTGGGTTTCCATCCGTCAATAGTAAGTGGACTAAGGAAGAAATTTCACTGAGTGTTAAGTTGATGCAAATAATGAGATAAATTAGTTAAAGATAAATATTATAATATAAGATTTCTTTTAAAAGTGAGATTATCAAATAGTGTAAAGTTTTTTAACGGCAGTTTTTTTTTTTTTGAAGATTAAAATTCTGCTACTAAGAAGTAATATTAATTCAAACGTTAAAAAATTCTTTTGGCTAATATGTGGATAAGGTTATTTTGTGTTTATGGTGCCTTAGCCAAAAAGATAAGGGAGAAAGAATGATTATAAATTTAATGCCTATACATTATTTTAGGCTAAGCTGATAAACAACTATTTAAATGCCACTAAGTAAAAAAAAAACTGATTTTATATTTTGTTCACAGCTTAAACACCTACATGGTGAGCAAAAGTTTTATTACACCCACTAGAACAAACTAACCGAATTTAAAATTTTAATTTTTTTTTCTAAATCCTATTTTTTTTAAAAAAATCAATTATATTGATTAATTTAATTCAGTTTTAATTTTAAAATTCCTATAATAGTAAAAATTTAGTTAAATCAAATAAACGGACATCAAAATTTTTTTTCCCAAAATTTAAATTTTTTATTTAAAAATCAATTATATCAATTAATTTGGTTAAATTTTGATTTTAAAATTACTTATTTAGATAAAATTCTGCTACTAAGAATTGATATTAATTCACACATTAAAAAATTCTTTCGGCTAGTACGTGGATAAGCTTGTTTAGTGTTGATAAGCTTGTTTAGTGTTTATGGTGCAATGAAGTAAGAATAATTACAAAATTAATACCTATACATAATTTTGGCTTAATCTGATAAACAATTGTTTAAATATCACAAAAAAATGATTTTGTATTGTGTTCACTGTTTAAACATGATCGGTAAAAGTTTGATTTAGTCAAATAAAGCAAAAGTAATTCAAAAACATTTGTGAAAAATCTCCACGATGCTAATATTACAGAAAAAACTTCACGATGCTCATTGCACAGTTAAGGATTAAGGATTTATCTTAAAAAATCTTCCCTAGACGACATTAGGTTGCTTCGCTCCGTGCGAAAGACCTCTGATTCAACATCGATCAATTCCGCAGCTTTGTCGTTAACAACAATAATTCTGTCAATTCCTTCACGTGTGGCTCCAAAGGCATAAGGACATCGGCAATTATTTCAGCAACAACATCAAAAGAATTGCTAACGAGTTGCACCCGCCATTACCCAAATCAAGAAGACAAGAACCCTCATTTCATTATCCAAGACTTCCAAAAATTCTCATTTCTGGATTAATCTTCCCAAAAACTCTTCTTCATTAACTCATTAATTGAAATGAGATCAGTTCTTGTAAGCCATAAATCAAGAAAAAGTCTAGATAAAAGAGAGAAGGAAGAAGAAAATTTACATTTTTTCAGCTACCACGGTGTATTTGGAAATTGATGGAATTAAAAAATAAATGAAAATATTTGAATCAGAATATTTAGCAGAATGAGCAGTTTTCCTTTTATTTTTATCATTTCGTCAATGATTTCCTAATGTTTAGGTTATGGGTTATATGCTATGAATCCTAAGAAAATTTCTGATCATCATGACTGTCACCTTTCTTAGAGTTTTAGTTAACAATTTTAGTAAAATCATCATGTCATCTAAATCAATTTTCTTCATTTTTGAGTAGTTTTCAACTTGATTTTAAATCTTGGTTTGAATTTTTTCAAACGCTCAATTGTTTATTAATTGATTGACTTATTATTATAAGTTATTAACTTGTTTGACTTTAGGGTAAATTATATTCAACAACTATAATATTATGTCAAATATTTAGTTATAGTTATTTGAGTTACTATAACATTTGAAGATGATGTTTATAAATTTTTAAGTTTAGATTTTTAGTCTAAAAGTTAATTGTTGTGAATTTTAAAAAAAAATAATTATTGATTTACTATAAACTTATTAAAATTAAAATAGTTCTTTATATAGTAAGATGAAGACTTTTTAATAGAATATTACCGAATGGAGTTAGTTAAAAAAATTAATAATGATATAATAATTAATGAGTTTGATGTTAATATTATTAATTTTAAAAAAATAAAAGAGCTCAGCTTCAAATATTTTTATTCCATACTTTTAAATATATTAAATATTAAATATTTTTATTATATATGTTTATAAAAAATAATATTCACATATTCTTTTATTTTATTTATATTTTTAAATTAATTAATTTATAGTATCAATTATAATCTATCGTGATTCAAAACAGGCAAATATTTGATTGACAATCTATTGGGTTGCCATAGCCACACTCAGCATATCATACCGTTAAGGAGATCTCAGTGAAATAAATTATATAACCAATCGATGAGTCTAAATGAACACAAGAATTACATAATGAGTAATGAAATTTACAATCCTGCCAAGAAAAATCTAAATATTTTCTAATTTATTTGAGAATATAATGTTAAAGAGCACATTGTAAATGATTTTATTACCATACAATCAGAGACTATCGTTAGCCATAAGAAAAATCAATTTAATAAAAGTATGAAATTTTCTCCACTGAAAACATGAGAGATAACTGATCGACAATAATTTATTACAAAAGTGAACATTTGAATTGGTAATTGGAAAAAAAAATACCCTTAACAAAGCACAAGAATATTTATTCACATGTTAAAATTAATATAATTTAGGTTAGCAAAAATTATTTTAGCAATGACATCATTAGATGTGATTATTTAATTAAAATCAAACTGTATTATTTTTTTTTCAAATTAACTAAACCAATCAAATTTTTTAATAAAAATTAAACAAACCGAATGATAAAATATTAATTAATTTGATAAAAATCAAATTAATCAATTTTTTAATTAGAGTTTAAAACTCAATTTAAGAAATAATTAGTTTTGGTCTAAAAATTAAGGTTTAAAAGTATAATTAAGTTAAAAAATTTAGTTTATTATGCGTATTCAATTTAATCAAATAAAGAATTTAAAAACCCAACTTTAACCAAATCTAAGTTTTTTAACCGAATCAAAATTTTAGTCTGTGTATTCAATTTAATCCAATAAAGAATTTATAAACCCAAATTTAACCGAATTAATCAAATTAATTATTTTTTTAAAATTGAAAATTCTAAAAAATTGAATGCATTTTTTAATTTGATAAATTTGTTCGGTTTAATCAAACTAATTACTCACATGTTATTAGGTAAAATAATAATAATAATAATAATAATTATTATTATTATTGATTTTGTATTTTTTTCACTACTTAAACAGTTGTCTTTTTAAGACGCTCCGAGCCTCCGACTGGCGAAACTGATATTTTTGACGCTCCGACTGGCGAAACTGATATTTTTGAGAGTCTTCTCAAGCCGCTCCCACTTTGCGATGCTGATATTTTTGAGAGGCTTGAATCTTTAGAAGATGAACTCATTCGATTTCATGAATTTATGAGACATTTATTGTGGATGATATAGTAGACTTGGTTGAAAAAATATAAATTTTCAGGAACTACTTTTTTGTCTCTTTTCTATTGATCATGTGGACTCTTTCTTGATTTAAATTAATTGAGTTAATCAAGAAAGAGTAGAAAGGAGAGTTCTCTGAAGTCTGATGTCTCCGCCAGAACAATTGCCGATTTATTCGATGCTTCTAGAGCTGAATTTGAAGGAATTGATGGAATTATTGCCGAAACTGCACCTCAATAGATAATGCCACCGGAATTGATGTTGAACCGGTGGATCCTATGCACAGAGTGGAGGAACCTACTGTCATCGGTGTCAATGCCGTCGCCGTTGCCGCCCGAAGATGAAACCTATGAGGGTAACTTGTTTAGCCTCCTAGAAATTTTTCACTAGTCTCTAGAAATATGATAGATGTATTATGATTAACATTGATATTCTATATCTGTCTAGGATGATTATTTTAATTCACCTTCCTTGTGAAAGGAATGATGTTTTGGTGAATCAACATGTTTAAATATAGTTTTGTTTGAGAAGACCAGATGGATCCTCTGCAAATTTCCCATCAACCCCTGGGTAGAAATTGAAAAATATCTAGTTGCTTGACGAAATGGCCGGCTAATCAAACTGCATAAATTTAAGATTTGTTAGTATACTATTAGGAAATGACGGTAATATTATTTTTTTTGTTTATAATTGATTTATAAGATTAACTATCATTGGATGATTTAAACCATGCATATATTCTCAATCTTTTGGGGGACTGGAACTATTTTACATTTAAAGAGAGGTGCTAATATCATAGTAAAAAAATTAAATCACACATTGTTGAGTTTAAATGTACAAAATAACTGCAGGATGAATAATTGAATTTTCAATCTTAAGAGGCAAAGAAAAACCTAAGTATATCTGAGAATATAATTCTAAAGAATACATTGTCAATCTAATTTTGATATGGGAAGTTCAATTTTATTACCATAGAACCGAATTCGGTATAGCAAAAATTTGATTATATCAAATTTTTTAATTTGATATACAATATACGTACGATTTAAATTTCATATATCTTACCGAATCACCCCTAGCTAGAAATATGAGGTTCAAATTTTGATACACTCAACTTCCATCAGAACTGGGGATAACTAAAATTCAAAATAAAAAAAAATTTGTTTTGTACAGATAAACTTAAACTACAATTAGTGGGTGGACAAAACAAAAGACCAGACATAACTAAATTCTCTCAATCTAAATGCCACTGCAACAATTCCATCAATTGTGCATGGCTTAGGAAGAAGAGGTGAAGATAATGGGAACATAAACAAGCTCTTAGGCTTGCAAACTCTCAGTTGCGGATGAATTGGGCATAACCGTGCACTCTCAATCGGTAGATGCATGTATGAGCCGAGTTCCCATGGTTGGAGGTGAAGTCAAAATGAATTATATTAATCACGCTCAAGTTGATTGCCTTAACGTTGAAGGTTTGTGCATTGCACTTCTCTAGGTCATAGATGAACTCAGTTAAGGAGACAACTTGCTTGGTGTTACTGGATAGACTATCATCAAATGATTCAAGCCAAGAAGATATTCAACAATCTTTTGGGGCACTCAACCAGTAGTAAGCTACACTTTGCACATCATATGTTTAAGGAGAGGTGTCAATATCACAGTGAAAAAAATTTTCATCTCCGATCGATGAGTGTAAATGAGCAAAAGAACTCTATGATGAGTAATGAATTTTACAATTTTAATAGTCCAAGAAAACCTAAGTATTTTCTAATTTATCGGAGAATATAATGTTAAAGATCACATTGCCAATCCAATTTTGCTATGGGAAGTTTAATTTTATTACCATAGAATCAAATTTTCTAACATAGATTCTCTGGAATTGCAACTAAATTATTCATGGTGGTAAAAAGACAAATACGCTCACCCCCAGCATCCCCGTCAACCCGTCCCAGAGCCAACACGGAGGAGGTAAATCACGGACGGCTCCCAACCTTTGGAATAGTGACTAGTACATATGCAACTAAATTATTCATGAATCATGATATATCATGATCAAGGAAATTATCAAGAAATCAGAAACAGAATAAATCATCTCAAAAAATAATGGAAAGATAAAATATAAAGTACCACATCACTACTTTGATTATCAGATAATTTATTAAACCTATACATTGTGCAACCCATGACACAAACCCAAGATTTTGCTTGACACCCGCTATCAATCCTCAACTGAAGCACAGAGCAAGCTCTTTTTCTTGTTTGATGCTATCTTCTCCAAAATTCGATTCTTTTGATCTCCTCCAAGCTCTGCTGTTTCTTCCTTGTGTATTCATGCATCAATAAAATCATCCTTTATCTCGAAATTCAATTCAATTCAGGCCTTGATCAGAGGGCAGCAATTTTTTTTTGCCATTGTGTGAGAGACAGAGTAAGATCCTTCAAGAACGAATAACTTTGGTGGCAAATTCAGGAACATCTTTGTGTCGATTCAATTAAAAGCATCCTTGTTTCTTCTGGCTTCCAACATATGCTCTGTTCATGTATTCTGTGGATTTTTATTTGCCAGTTTGGTGGCATGACCTGCTATGTCTAAAATGCAAACAACTATGTTTATAGAATATTCCTCATCAAGGATTGTCTCATGGTTTTCTGTTTTGGAATCTAATTGTAAAGAATCTAGTTGTAATGTGTCTTCTGTTGGTTTAGCTGCTACCAGATGATCATCTGTAGCCATCCATGAGACTATAAACAACCAAACATCAACTGAACTTGTTAGAACCTTGCACCACCTGATCAAAAACCTACATTAACCAAATAAACCTGCAAGACCAAACTAAACCATAATCCATTTTGCATATAGAAACATCTCACTTTTTAGCAATTCACTTTGAAATTATGATTTGAGTACTGGAACGTGGTGTCATAATTTTGAATAAACAGGGAGGGAAAATAACCTCATTGTTTGTGAATTAGTTGATGGGAGCTATTTTTCTGGTGCAGGAAGTACAGTGAGAAAGCTGCACGCACAGTCTCAAAACTAGCTTCTTGTTGATCTAAAGGCATATAAATATATAATTATTGTATATCTATCTAGTTATCTTTGTAATGTACGGTTAACATTATTTAGGCCACTTTAGATAAAAACGAAAGTTGGTTTTTGTGAATTAACATATTTAAATATATATATTTTTTATTCTCACTTTGAAATTAGAAAATATCATGCTGTTTGAGGAAATGATTAGTTAATCAAACTCCATAAATTTTGAAATTTGTTAGTATACTGTATGTGAAATCGGTTAGTACATAAAGATTTATAAGATTTAATTTTTTACTGAAGTGGTAACTGCGAAAGATAACGACTAACGAGCTCCTAAAATTATCATGTTTTAACATCCCAAAAATACTTCAAAACGTGTTCTTAAAAGTTTATTTTTTTGGTCACAACTATTTTTCTATTTAATACCTTGTGTAGTAGGTGCCCTGTTTGTATTGAATGTGCTTGAAATTGTTCTAATCTATTAAATAATTTATTTCAATAGTTATCTAAGAACAATTTTGTAAGATAAAGGATAACAATAAGGAATTGTTTTTATAACAACAAATCACTAGAAATATTAGCTAGTTCAAAAAAAAAAAAACTAACAACAAATAACTAGAAATATTAGCTAGTTCCAAATTTTGGTGCACTCTACTTCCATCGGAATTGGACAATAATAACAGTAATAATTTATGATGTACCGATAAATTTAACTACAATTAGTGGGCCGACAAAATCAAAAACCAGACTTAAAAGAAGAAAACTACAAATTTGACCTTTAGGTGATGATGAAGCTCTCCAAGCCATCTCTAAATGTGCAACAATTCCTTGGGTCGTGAATAGTTTAGGAAGAAGCTAAAGGGTGAAGTTAATAGGAACATATATAAGCTCTTAGGCCTGCAAACTCTCAGCTACTAGTAGGTGTGCTGGGTTCATAACCGTGCATAGTACACTCTCAACCAGAAATGTATGAGCCGAGTTCCCAAGTCAAATCGAATCATGTTAATCACGCCCGAATTGGATGCCTATGTTGAAGGAAGGCTTGTGCATTGCTCAATTCTCTAGGTCATAGATGAACTGAACTCAATTAAGTTGCATGACAACCTGCTTGGAGTTATTGGATAGACCATTTTCATTCATCGGATGATTCAAATCAGGTAGATATTTGATCGACATTCATTCTTTTGGTAGCACTTGACCTATGGTAGGCCACGCTCTCTCTACATATCATACAATAAGGAGAGGTGTCAGTGAAAAAAAATTGAATCACACATCGATGAGTTTAAATGGTAGCAAAAAAGGTAATTACACTCATAAGTATTTCACACGGTCCGTCTTCCGATTTCAAAATATGGGAAGAGAGGTAAATCATAGGTCGCAGGAAATTAACCCCTTACTCCCGTTTTAGTAATCAAGTATTTTCTAATTTATATAAAAAAAATAATTCTAAAGAGCACCTTGTCGATCGAATTTGCTATGGTAAGTTCGATTTTAATTTCATAATCAGTATAAGAATTTAAATTAGTACAATTTTGAACTAAAATTCAAATAATTCGGTGTATTTGGTTTAACCAAATAAAAAAGTTTGAAATCGAAATCTAAATCGAACTGAAGTAATTATTTTTTATTTTTTAAAAAAACTTAATTTCTGAATAATCTGAACCGGATTTTAAAATTGGGTTGATTTACCCTATTTAACTGAATTTTCTGAGAAAAGAAGAAAAATTACATTATATTTGGGATGTCATCCACACTATATTCCATGGAAATTGATGTAATCGTGCAACTTCCGGTGACGGAGAAGACAAAGTGTAAGCAGTAGAATAAAAAAAAAAAAAAAATCAATTATTTTATTTTTTACTTAACGACCTCATATAAATAGGTGTTAAAATTAATCGTCTAACCCAAATTATATTTTAGTTTGTCAATTAATAGTTTCGTGCTTACAAGTAACATTTATCTCTCATAATTTCCCGAATTAATTGAATTTTTGGTTAAAACTAAAATTTTAAATACTATTTTTATTTAGTTTATATGATTTTTATAAAATAACTCCGCATCATAATATATTGTTCTTCATGTGCTATAGACGACTTATACCTTAGACAACCACAATAACAAATTAGAGCACTGTTTTATCTTACTATTTTATTAAAAATCTCCCTCCTTTACTAACTAACTTTGGTGAAGTCTAAAATAAATTTACGTTAATATTATTTTTTCTATTTATACTAAAAAAAATTCCAAGATTTATTAGTAATTCCACAAGCGAAATAATCAGTGATCTATAGTTCGAGACTCCACGGCGTATTATTATGAATTTTTCTCATCATTAATTTTCTCTGGTTATTTTATATAAAAAAAATATAGTTCTCTTTAGTCCTACATCTTAGATTTGACAACACTATGATCAAAAAAGCTTCTATAAATATTTTAGATAAATTAAAATATTTTTTTACATAGGGTCATAGGGAAGCCCGTTATAGTAATTTGTTGCTGGGATTCTCGAGCATCACCCTTGTATTATTACACTATTACATGGGTCTGATGAATCTTAACCAAATAATTAATTCTTGGTTCAGAACGTAAGGGTGACACGGATTTTCAAAGACTCAAATAATTTAGATTTTAAAAAGGCAGGTACTTTACCCTAATGATTCTACTTTAGTATTTTAATGCTAAAATACTTTAATTAATATAATTTCCTTATAAAGGGTCATTAGATGTAGTTTTATTTGGAAATTTAGTTTACGAGGAAATTATGTCAAATATTTTATATATTATTATATTACACATGCAACACGTATGCACCATAATTATCGGTTTTGATTTATTTATTTTTTCTTTAAAAAAATGGTAAAATTCGTTAAATTGCACTCTTATATTTTCCAAGTTTCAAAATGAACCTCCAACTTTTAAAATTCACAAATAACTTTCTAAAAAAATAAATTGTGAAAAAATAATTAAATCATTTTATTTGACAAAGCGTTTCACCAAATATCAATATCTTTTAAAAAAATATTTATTTAATGGTAACAAAAGTAGAATCCGTCACCCTAGTGGCCTTATACGGTCGATCCCACGACCATCTATGAGGAGGTAAATCGAGAAACTGTAGTTAGCTAATACGGAGGCTCTTGCCCTATGGTAGTCATTCTGCTCTGCACCAGCCAACTCAACCTTACCTGAGGACATACTTAATGGTCCAATGCTTTGTGAGTAGATCGAAAATATGATGGCAAAAGTCGAATACGCTCGCTCTCAGCGCCTCCGCCAACCCGTCCCAGGGCCAAAACGGAGGAGGTAAATCACGGGCGGCTACTAGCCGGGCTACTAGCCTTTGGAATAGTGACTAGCACATAAGTGAGGCATTTTAACTCATCTTTGCCAAGATTTGAACCCCATACCTCATGGTGGCAACACCTCATGTGCTAGCCACTATGCCCTTAGTGATAGAGGGCATCAATACTTATTTACTTTCTAGAGTCAAAAGATCTTAATATATGGACTAATCCTTATTAGGGCATTCTAATTGGAGTGGATACTCCGGTGCTACCGTTAGAAAGTACATTAGATAAAACTAGAAATATATGATCGGGGGGGGCCTGTGATACAGGGTAACACTTTAACAGGACTTTCTAGAGTTTCTTTTTTACTTAATAGTGTTAGGACTCGGGTAGACTCTCCTATGTAACCTATGTGGGATTGTTCCAGACTTTAGTTAGAAGCCCTACACGAGTATAAGCATAAAGTTAGGTAGAAGAACAATCCATAGGGACATTAACTAGCATCATAACAAAACCAAAATCCTAGCATCTATCCATCCCTAAATCCAACTCTCCCTCTTTCTTTACTCTTTACACTCTCTCTTTCCTTCTCTCTCTTCTCTCACTCTCTTTTCCTTTCATTTAAGAACCTCTCATTTGTCTAGATAAGTCGCCGCACGAAGTTAACTAGTGCTTAATCAACAATCCATATGGGTTCGATATCTTTTTATTACTGACGATGAAATCGTGCGCTTGCGGCTCGTAACATGGCCCCACTATTAAGAAAACATGAAGTGTAAATTTTGTTGGTGCAGTGAGCATCAATAATCAAACTTAAGTTTTGATAAATGACAAATAGTTAAATTCAGGTTCTGTGTGATTTGATATCTTTACCAGGTGTACAAGAATTAACGGGTCTAGAAAACCTTACACCAGGCTAAAATTTAGTTAGGTCTGCTTGTAAGGAACTATAGCGCTAAACACGCTGAAAAGCGTAGCAGAAAACAAGTTCCTTCTAGAAGATCCATGCGAAGGAAAACTACATACTAAGTTTAATAAAGGGAGTTTATATCTTTGCTGCGTGCCCTTCGCAATTCCAACAACAACGTTTCTTTATATGTGGATCTTAACGCGATCAAGTGGCTATGCCTCTATGGTATCCACATGAACAAACCTCGTTTATCTCACAAACTCATGAAGTGGAGAATGAAAACAACCAAAGGTTGTGCTAGCAACCCTTCTTGGAGGTTTCGGCCAAGTGAAGAGAGGAGGAAGAAAAGTAAGAACACCAATTTTTCTTCATGAAAATGAATCCAAAGACCCCTTTTTATTTATTCATAAAATTACCTTAATGTCAATTGTCTTAATTGCCATTAATATTTATCTTCATCCAATGCATCCAATGCATGAGCAATTCAAATTGTTCACTCTTTATCTAATACATCCAATGCATGAGTAAGGCAAATTATA
>JBBMJZ010413096.1:333031-358964 GCA_037833815.1 Zingiber zerumbet
CAAATATACTTAACTTTGAATCCCTTTGCCATAATCAAAACTTAGGTTCGATCGTCGGATGCTTCCCGCACCAACAGATATGATTGGAAGCTGTGGAATGCGGATGGACGTCGGATGGAACTCAGGAACACCGGAAAACCACCTCCAAATGTTGCTGATGGAAATTGGAACTCAGATTCAGAAGAACACCTCTAAATCTGAGGTGAACAGAGGTATCGCAGAAGTGGAGATTGCGCCAGAGGGAACACCCTCCGATGGGTCCAGATGATCGGGATGAAGTTGCCAAGAAGCTCTCCACCGAGGTTGAAGCTCGAGAGAATGATCAGAGAAGGAAAGGGGCCGAAATCCAGAAAGATGTCACGGGGGACGAAGCTATTGCACGTGAAGGATCGACGACCAAAAGACACTGTAGCTTCTCTTTTGAATCTGATCCAGATCTGAACGGACGACTGAAATCAATTTAGAGCTAAATCAACGGTGAAAGTTCACCCAAAACTTGATCCGAAGGTACTAATCTTGATCTAGGGTATGGATCTACTCTCCCTTAGGTCAGATCAACCAGATCATCACCGGATGGTTTAGATCTGCCCAGTCTTCAATGAACGGTATAGATTAATTCGGCTTGATCAATGGCTAGATGAACTCAGATCCGGATCAAAACTTCTGGATCTTCATCAATGACTTAGATCTGCTTCTCATTAGGTTGGAAGTGTCAAATCTTCAACGGATGGTTCAGATCTCTCCTATTCTTGATAAACAACTCATAATGCTTCAAAACTTGATCTTCTCGTTTGAACTCCGATTCGAGCCCAATTTCGGTCCAAATAGATCCAAATCTAAGATCCTTTGATGCCTACAAAATAAGAATCAAATATTAGCATCAAATAACACCAAAAATAATATAATTTGCAATTAAGTCCAAAAATACACACTATGCACAAAATGTGATGTAACCATGATTTACCTATAAAATCAACATCAAAACCATGCATAAATGAATCAAAAAAATGCTGTAAAATCATGGTTATCATGTGTCCAGCAGGGGGCAAAGGGGAATATGCTTGGATTGAAGGAGTGACACGCTTCCTCTTGCGCTGGAGGCGTAAACGCTTGTCAAGAGGGGGAGAAGGGGCTTGCTCATCCCCGGCCAGCTCCACAGGTAAAGAACCAATTTCAGAGGTCCCGGGTTCCTCAGGGAGTTAGGTCAAAGTCCCTGTTGGTTCACTTATGGGAGCCATCGAAGGAGCCGTCAAACCTTTCTTAATCTCTTTCCTACCTTATTCAAAATATTTCTTGGCAGCTTGGAAGAGTCAACGAAATAGGCGCGAAACATGGGGGCTTCTATAAGATAGGAGGAAAAATACCTCAGTTAGCGAAGACACAAAACAGAAGATGCGAGGTCTTACCAAATGGAGCACCTATAGATGTTGGGATGGGGTTCAGCCCAAAAGTGTGAAGAAAGCTTTCTCTCATTATTATAGAAAGTCGAAGGTGCACTCCATTGAATTTCTCTGCAGCGGTAAGGCAGTCTGACTGATGATGGTGTTCTCGCAGCTCAGAGGAAGGGGGGGAAGGAATAGCGCCACTAATTCGGCCAGGATACGGACTCAGGTAGCTGAACAAAAAAGAAGTGGGATTTCCAACCCTTATTGGAAGAGAGCATATCGTTGAAAAACTTATACCCGACCCGGGACTGCACCATAAACACACCGGGCTCGGCGCGCTTAAGGGAGTAAAAATGAAGAAAGAGTTGCGAAGTTAAGGAAACTTGATACAGGCGACAGAGGATCACCATTCCGCACATAGCACGGAAGGCATTGGGAGCAAATTGGGAAAGTGAGATACCAAGGTACTGACTCAGGGAGGAGAAGAATGGATGAAGGGGGAAGCATACACCGCCGAGAAGCTGGCCCTTAAAGAAGGTCACAAACCCAGCGGGAGGAGAGGAAGGATGTTGGTTGGGTTTTGGGGGTAGGAACTTGTAATCGTCGGATAATTGCAGGCTAGATTGGATCATCTTAAGGGCGCTCCTATCTAAGTCGGAGATGAAAAATGAATACTAGGGTCATTCCATCTCCTCAACCATGAAAGAAATAGAAATGGAGGAGGAAAGGGGGAGAGTACTTACAGAAAGCAAACACGAAGAAGAAGGCTAACAGGCGAGAGCAAGAAGATATTGGAAAGGTCAAAGACAGACGAAGCGGTGAGAAGGTGACGGCGGACAACCTTTAGAGTTTATAAATCAGAACTCCTAGGAAGCATCAAAAAATGGGGCGGATAAATCACGTGGCAAGGCACACGACTCAAGTGGCAAGACGCACGATCGCTGTCATATCAAAAAGCGAAAGGTATCTGGGGTCGTGTGAAGAAAGCGCTTATCATACGGTATGAGTGATAAAGTTCAGGGGACACGTGGCGCTCCCCGATGAAGGGTATTTATGATGGATGTCATAAGGAAATCATGAAAAGGGATTTGCGTACGGAAGCACCTCACTTATGGAAGACCACACTTCTAAGACTGGGAAGGTCATGCAGTTGCCTTAGGAAATGGAGAGGAAGACGGCAGGAAGCGTCGATTCAAATTCTACACCTTCATTTTGCCTTTCTATCTCAAAATTAGAGTAAGATTTAACTATTGCTTATTTAATTAAAGTCTTATACAAAGCACTTGGCGATTGTAGAGAACCTCAAGTTAAGCCTGTTAGCTCATTCCCGGTCAAGCCGCCAGCACAGGCTTCAAGGATCTTTCCTGGTCGGGTCTCCAAAGTACTCCCTGTACAACCTTCAGACTCTCGCCCCAGTGCGAGTTATAAGTGAGCATGCTCTCACGCTTAACGACCTTCCTAGTCGGTGTCCCAGACTCTCGCCTAGTGCGAGATATAAGTGAGCATGCTCTCACACCCAACGACCTTCCTGGTCGGTGTCCTAGACTCTCACCCTATGCGAGTTATAAGTGAGCGTACTCTCAAGCCCAATGACCTTCCCGGTCAGTGTCCCAGACTCTCGCCCTAGTGCGAATTATAAGTGAGCATGCTCTCACGCTTAACGACCTTCCCGGTCGGTGCCCCAGACTCTCACCCAGTGCGAGTTATAAGTGAGCATGCTCTCACGCCCAACGACCTTCCCGGTCGGTGTCCCAGACTCTCGCCCTAATGCGAGTTATAAGTGAGCCTGCTCTCACGCCTCCAAACTCTTGCCCTAGTGCGAGTTATAAGTGAGTCTGCTCTCACGCCTCCAGACTCTCACCCCAGTGCGAGTTATAAGTGAGCACGCTCTCGCGCCCAACGACCTCTTGGTCGGTGTTCCAAACTCTCACCTCAGTGCGAGTTATAAGTGAGCATGCTCTCACGCCCAACAACCTTCCGATCGGTATTCCAAACTCTCGCCCTAGTGCGAGTTATAAGTGAGCATGCTCTCACGTCCAACGACCTCTCGGTCGACGCTCTTCACTTTACTCGCCGCTCTGCCCGACCCTCAACCTTAGCATTTCGCTCACCGCTGTTGCTTGATCGGCGCTCACTCGCTGCTCTGCTTGTCACTCGTCACTTGTCACACTCGCCCCACTTGCCGCTCTGCTTGGCACCCATCATTCATCGCTCACTTGCCGCTCTGGCCGACACTCAGCATACTCGCTTTACTCGACGTTCTGCTCGGCACTCATCGTTGGCGTTTCGCTCACCGCTGCAGCTCGGTCGGCGTTCATCACTCACTCGCTGCTCTACTCGTCACTCAGCACATTCGCCCAACTGGCTAATCTGTCCGACACTCATCACACTCGCTTCACTGGCTGCTCTGCCTGTCACCCATCGCACTCGCTTCACTTACCGCTTTGCTCGGCACTCAGCATTCGCGTTTGGCTCACCACTGTTGCTCGGATGGCACTCACCGCTCAATTACCGCTCTGCCTGACATTCATCATACTGGCCTCGCTTGCCGCTCGGTCCGACGCTCGCCATTCATGTTTCGCTCATCACTGTCGCTTGGTTGTTTGCTCGACCACCCACTAGTATCACTCGGCTATTCGCTTTACGCCGATCGGCCTATCGCTTAATGACTTTCTCGATTGTGCACTTGACATCGCTCGCTCGTTCTT
Organism: Zingiber zerumbet; assembly: GCA_037833815.1. Lineage (NCBI taxonomy): Eukaryota > Viridiplantae > Streptophyta > Magnoliopsida > Zingiberales > Zingiberaceae > Zingiber > Zingiber zerumbet. The sequence continues at coordinate 337,125 of JBBMJZ010413096.1, forward strand.
ATTTTGCTCGGTAGGTATTCTTTCTATTTACGAATCGACATTTTTCGATTGCCAGGTCGTGATTTACCGTCGCTCGGTCGGCGCTCGCTCGGTCACGATCATGGCTTTGCTCGTCTGTCATTTTCTTTATAGCCAGGTCACAATTTATTGTCGTTCGGTCGGTATTTTTCCGAGCGCGATCACGGCTTGGCTCGTCCATCATTCTCCTTATTGCCCGATCGCGATTTATGGTTGCTCGGGCAACACTCGATCGATCGCGCTCACGACTTTAGGCGTCCATCATTCTCTCTATTTGCTAGGTCGCGATTTACAGTTGCTCGGTCGGTGCTGCTCAGTCACGATCATGACTTCCTAACCTCTAAAATCCAGGGATTAACTCTCGTGCTTCATTTAACTGTCACAGGCAAAGACGAGAATCACAAAACCATCCAAACATTAATGAATGGTGAAGCCATCTGCGCAGCATGCTATTTTTCTACCGAGTTTTCCTCTCTTGTCCTCAGTATAATAACAAATCAAGTCGAGTTTAACCAATTGTTTTCAGCAGTTTAGTTTGGTAATAGTAGTTTATTTATTGTAATCTCACTCAACATCCCCCGGAAATTAAAACGGCGGGAATTCAACACGCGAAGGGCAATTGCTGATGGACGAGGCCGGACACTTAATGAGCCGCTCCCCCTTCGCATCCACGCACATGGAGACCTCATACAGTTGGCGATTCCCACCCTCGTCCGCGTTGCACCCCAGCTTTGGCTCAAACCCGGTGCTGTTCCTGATCGCGCTCGATATGGCTGTCGAGCTGTAAAGCCCACCGTCCGGCTTTATCCCTGCCAAAACCATGAGCCGCCATTGAGTGCTAATAAACCCTAAAGCAATTTTGTTTTATGGGACGAGTTAACCTGCATCTTGCAGTGCGTGGAGGAGGTTAATTTGGGTCCTGAGCCGGAGAGCGGCCTCGAAGTAGGCGTGCTGGTCGAGGACGGACTCCGAGCAGGTGCCGTGCTTCTGCCACTCGTGTTTCCAAAAGGTCGACTCATCGCCGCTGGGGCAAGCCAAGCTGGGCCACTGCGATCTCAAGCTGTCCATCAAATCCGCAATCTGTAATTTTTTTTTTATTTTCTCTCATTTAATCAAAATTATTATAAATTAATTAATTTTTTTTAATAAAAATGAAAATAAAGGTTCCCTTTAAAATTTTTACTTATTATTATTTTTAAAAATAAATAAATTATCGTAAAAAGGACCTGTGAGGAATCGTATGCGTTTTGGCGGTCGCAATTGGATGGATAAGATCCGTCGGCGTAATTGGGCCAGAGCCCATGGATGGAGAAGTCAGCCGTGGGCTTCCCGGTGGCCGGGTAGCAGCAGCTTTTCTTGGTGTCGCAAAAAGATCCTGGCCACTGTTATACACTTAATTAATTAATTAATTAATTAATTAATTACTTAATTAAAGAATTAGCAGTGAGTGGTGTAATTAAATAATTAATCACCTGCAGAACGAAGTAGAAGAAGTCGAAGCCACGAGCAGTGGACGCTGATGGAGCAGAAAAGAGAAGGGGAAGAAGGAGAAGAAGCATGATGGAAGGCTGCGTCATATCAAGTTACGCTGTAGGTGGAGGAAGAAGGATGTGTGTCGTAGGGTACTTATAGTCGTCGGAGAAGGAAAACTGGTGGTGGTTTTGTTTGGATAAGTTTGTCGTGAAACCTACAAACTCCAGGTAGTGGAAGTTCCCGTTGCATGCATGGCTTCCGTTTTATTAATTTGGATGTATTATCATGATAGGTTTATGGATTTAGGGTTCATTCTGAACATTTTCTTAATAAACATTTCTTTTGGTTGAAGTTTTACCTTTCGAGTGCGTCGTAGTGCGATGTGTAAAGAAATAGATAACCTGGAGAAGGAAAAACTTGCACTCTACCTCGATAGCTAGGCCTTGAGTGTGTGGTTGGATTAGATCAGTGAATCGGTTATCCAAATCTAAATCTTCTGCCTTTTTGGATTTGTGAAAAGTAGTGGCATGCAGATAGTTAAGTGAATCTGGATTAGCTCATAACAAACTCATATACATTGTCCAAAAGAAAAGCTATTAACATAGTAAAGTTGTATGACAAACAAGAGCTCAAATGTTTTTGTTCTTTTTTTTTTCAATTTGCATGAAAGCTGATGAACATAGTAAAGCTTTTTGTAATGTGTGCTTAATGGTGGTTTATGTTACCAAAGGATTTGATATCTTGTAAATTTCCTATCTTTTGATAGAATCTGTATCTCAATTCCAATCCATTGTCCTATTTGGTTTGAGAGGATGATGGCATTCTTTAAATTTTCTTTGTTCTTTTTTCTTTGATTCAGCTACAGATGCCATCTTAACTGAAGAATACAAGCTTGAATTGGTTCAATTTCAAGGCTTGAAAGTGTTAAGTAATTGAAGTAGTTTTTCAGATTCACTGTATTCTGATTTATCAAAAGAGAACATGCTGTTGATTTATTCATCCGCATAATGTCATTCGATATCTTTAGAAAGAAAATGGATTCTCCAGCCTATTTAGTTTCCCAAAAGATGATTTCGCCTTGCTCCCCAACAAGTCCCAGATCCTTGAGCCGCCTCTCCTGATAATATTCTAAGCCATCCAACTCGGACTCCCGGTCTCGGAAAGCATCATCAATCTGCCGGAGTAGTTTCTTCTCGCCTACTCGTATGCGAATGGCAATGCCAAGTCTCTCACCCAGATTCCCCCTTTCCATAAGTTTTTCATCCTGCATGCATAACCATGAATATGAGATGGCTATCAATGGCACAAAAGCAAATTAAGACAGCAATCCAAGAGAAGATGCACATTTGCAAGGATGTTCATTTGAATTGGCTTTTGCTTGGATGGTTCTCCATATTATTTATCAAAAAATATAAGTACTAATCACGATAAGATATCTTTTACAACATCCCAAGGATCTTAGTGCTTGTTGAAAGAAACAGAAAAGAGCAACAATTGGCCAAGAGTTTGAATGAACTTAGTAGAAGAATGTTGATTTCAATTTACATTAACAGAACACATACCTCTTCTATAGTAGTGCCATAACCAGAGAGGGCAGATTTGCAGGCCTCTCTGACAACACGACAGATAGTTTCTTCATTGGCTCGACTCACAGGCAATTCAAGATGATCCCAAACTGAATTTCTGAAAATCGATTCTAAGAGAAAAGCATCTGTTCCTCCAAGAGCCACCAACCGTAAATATGGAAGCATCAATGGAGGAAGAGTGTGACCTTGAACAACATCAAAGTATGCAGTTTCAGCTAAACCGTTAGATTCTGCAATGTCTAGTTTATCTCCATAAAACGGGTCCGATTCACCTATCTCTAAAGTAAGAGTATATGCATCCCGATCAGGCCTCGGGTCAACAAAACCATAATCGAGGGCCAGATCAGCATTGCTCTTCCCCATATGATACTGAATATATACCTGCATTCAGTTACCATTTCATGTCTGAGTACAAATGCTACTTGTTTTGAATAAAAATTGGTTAGAACCCCATAGTAACCTCACCATGGAGATAATCTATTTGCTATTGAAAAACATAAATTTGGTATGATCGCGATACAAAGGACCTCACCTGTTCACCAGATTTGATGTAGGCTGGTGTCCTTAGGGAGAATATCAGTTCCCTTGAGAAGAGGCCCTTTCCTTTGATCTCCCAGGAAGATTCCTCTACAGTAATATTGGAACTATGGTTGATCTGTGTGGAAGGAACAAAATCATGTAACAGAAACCAAAGTGCGAGCCTTGGCATTATACACTGAGATCACCTCTGTTTTAGTAGCATTGATGCAAGAAGATACAAGAGGAACCGAAGAGCACTTAAAGAAAAATCGTCAAAGAGATCTGATGGATCCTTTTACTAGTGATACTTCCATCAAGAAAAAGCAGTCCCATTCATGTTCTCAGAAGTTCTGAGACTGAATGACATGAATATTGTAATAATAACTAGATATATAGGTGCATCAAATACTTCAGCAGCCTGATAGACCTTGCAAAACCCACTAATAAAACATTTGAAATTATGCTCAAATGCATGATAACATGGACTAGAAGCGCATGCTGGAGACATTTGATGTCATTGATACTCTCAATGCAAATAAACAAGCAAACAAACCATGAGTTCCATCTATTTGGAATCAGCTACATACATGGATACTAATTACATATTTGTGGGATGATAGAGGGAGAATAATATTAGGGAGGTTTATATATGGACAACAAAGAGAGACTAATATTTCAGTGATCATATTCAGCAAATTATAAGTTTCATCAAGTTGTACTACTTGGAACAATGAAGATCTTACAAGATCAGCTAGCGGAACTAGAGCAAGATTTTCACCACGAAGACGTGAAAAAGCTCTTGACCTGAGCATTCCGAAAGCCCAAAGAAAATCAGGTAAAGTTATGGCTGAAGGGAAGAGATCTTTGTTTGGAAGTATGATTTCTGCTTCCACTTTGGTAAATTCACTTTCAACATAGTCTTTGGCACCGATTGTGGTGCTCAGTAGTTGAGTCCCTGCACCATGCACACACATACAAACACACACCATCTTAATACAAGACGCTGAGGCTGACAAGAGGATGCTTCTGAGAGACAGGAGATTGCCAGTGATAACAATGTAGCTGGAAAAACAGAGTTCGCTTACCTTGTATCTCAGAGAGCTCCTCTTCTGGCCTGCACTGCAAACGCCAAATATCGTTTAACGATCAGATAGCACAAGAAAAGGAGTCTTTTTGTGAGAACTTTGTGGAGTGAGATGCCACCACTAATTTGAATGGAAGAGAACAAGACATGGATATGAGAGCAGCTGAGCATGCAAGTTCTCAGTCTCACCAGAAGAGAGTGGAATTGGTAGTCGTCGGAAGGATGTTGAGATAGGGGTGCCAGGGGGAGGCCTGCCCCAGGGCCTTCTCCCGGAGGATGAAGAGGGCGATGGCGGCCCATGGCCTGAGGCCGCCGCACAACCTCCCAATCTCGGAGGCCGCCACCGTGTCCGCATCGATCCAGATGCTTTTCGGAATCTCCACCACCACCTCGTTTCTAGGGAGGTCCCTCTGGGCCACGAGCCCCAAACCCTCCGGCACGAATCCAGGCTTCACCACAGCGGACGAGGCAGAGACCGCACCCTTCTTGGACATCCACTGCCAGAAGTCGGTCACAGCCGACTCCGGTGGGGCGAGGCTCCCTCGGATGCGAACACGGTCGGAGGCGCCGTCGATCCTCCTGCCACCGGCGGCGTTGAGGAGGGAGAGGGGCCTGGGATTGTGGAGTGGGGAGAGGAGGCAGGATGAGGAATGGGGTAGAAACCGGGGCAACGCCATCTCTGCTACGATCGAGAGAGAAGAGGACGAGGGAAGTCCAAGTACCAACCTCGGCCATAAAAAATGTGATGGATATGCCAGGGATTCATTTTGGATTATCCACTTAATTTTTCATATTTTTCCAATTTACTAAATTTAGTCGTGATCCAAACAATCGATCTCAGTCAACGATGAGAGGGCTTGGCGGCGACGATCCACAGCTCACCGACGAATTAGATGCCCATATTGAGTGCGCCACGACCACGGCGGCGGAAAATCTGCAAAAACCGACAGCTTCACGGCTAACAGAGAGGAAGGCAGCTCCGTCAGGGACTCAGGGTCACGACGGCGACAGTCATCGCATTCTGGAGATGGCAGCGACAGTCCGAGTGAATCTAGCGGAGATCAAGATTAAGAAGACAACGGAGCAACTCAGCAGCGATGCCCCACCGTCGGTCGACACAGCCGCCGGGATCTTCATCGAAGTCGGCGTAACGGCCACAGGACAAGAAAGTCCGGTAACTTGGCCGTCTAACTGTTAAAAAGGTTGAGGAATAAATAATTTTGAAATCATTTAGATAATATTGCGATTAACTTTTTTTTTACATTTTCGATTAAGTAAATTAGCTTGGTATAACTTTTTTTGATTAAAATTAATTAAAATAAAGTAGTATAGTTTACTCAAATTAACTCTTTTATTTTAAAAATTAAACTACTATTCAATCAATTTAAATATATAAAAAAGACAATGTTTTAATTTTGATGTTAAGATATTACTAATATAATAAGGATTTTTGGTTTAGATCTTGATTAAAATTTAATTTAGGAATGAGCATAAATACCGAGAGTAGATCTCCCGATTTTTTGTAATCAAGGGATGAACTACTTATAATTACGATTGGATTATGACTATGATCTGACCGTAATTAGTTGTGATATCTTCCTGTGTTTACCACCCCCCTCGTATTATAGTTTGGTTTGGAGAGGATGACTGAGGTCGCTCAGAGGTCATCCCCGCTCAGCGTCTAGCAACTTGGCCACTTGTCCACTACCGGTGGCCTCCGGATGACTTCGAACCAAACTATAACCTGGAGAGGACGGTGAACCTAGGAAGAGATCACAATCACTTGCGGCCGAATCGCGGTCACGATCCAATCATAACTTGGCAATACTGATGGGCGACAAGTTCAGCCCTATAGAAGTTTTTCACCGGTGGTTAATGTAAATTGAGAAGTACTCATGATCGATGACCCAAAAATCTAGCATTTTGTTGTTGCCTGTTTCATTTAAAAGAAAGTTCTATATAAATAAGTCATAGCTGGGAATTAAACTACACGTGTTTGAGCGATAACTTGATTTTTTTTGTTGTACCATAACCCGGGGCTATCAAGAGTAATCTTATATAAAATAATAATGAATCATGTAACATCAAATCTGAGACCACTAATATGATATTGGAGGTAATTTTGGATGGTACATTAAATTGACTTAGTAAGTTTGCCTTAGCAGGATCACGGGCAAAAGATTGATTAAATTAAATTAATCGAAATTGATAAATTTCAGAAGTTCAATCGGTTAATTTATTTTTCTTTAAATGTATTAAATTCGATTTTGATTTTAAATTTTATAAATTGAAACATCATCAGGATATATCTGATTGGACAATAACTAATTTTGATTGTTTAATATCAATTGTATGTCATCAACGGATTGATAACTAATTTTATATCAGTTTGATTTTAATGGCAAAATTCAATTAATTCAATTTGTCAAAAAAAAAAAAAAAAAATCAATTTAATCAATTCAGATTCGTTCGTTCCATTTGATTTTAAATTGATTGCTGACCTTTATGCATAATAAATCCAATTATTCAGGATATTTTGTAATAAAATTAAAGATACAATTCTATGTACCTCATGTTAGTAAAACACTTTCACAATTACTCGAATAGTATTTGTAAAATACTTTCACAATTAATATTCACGGATTAATTCTTAATGGAAAGGTAATTCTAATATTTACAGATTGATTCTTAGTGCAAAGGTAATTAAATATTCACGGATTGATTCTTAATAGAAAGATAATTCTAATATTTACAGATTGATTCTTAGTGGAAAGATAATTCTAACAAGAGGTACTTATACAATAAATTTTTTTTTTTATAGGACTCAACTGATCACTTTTAAAATTAATTGATTCAAAAGACCTACGTACAATTTTTAAAAAATAATTGTATATGACTCAAATTTGAAATTTCCTCTCAGTTCTTTCATTTAAGTTCTTCAGTATAGAGAGAAAAGTGCTCTTATGAAAAATTATAGTGGGATGGAATTGGTCGCCTATAAAATTAAAGATACTTTCAGTTCTTTAGGAATTAGGATAGGCAGAAAAGAGGAAAAGTGTTAAATCGAAAGAATTGGAGAGACGTAAAATTTAAATGTGGATCCAATGACGGTTTTGCAAAATCATAATAAGTCAATTAGGCAACATTATTGCTGTGTTTATTGAATATAAAAAATAACATTTTGAAATCTTAAACTGAATTACACCTTTCTCAGAATAAAATCTGACTTTTACATAAACATTTTTATCTTCATAGAAAAACTATAAACACTGTTAAAAATTTGATGACAAGATGGAACTTCATCATGCATTAATCCAATATATATACGCGCAGCATGTACATGCCATATAAAAAAAGTTACATTCTAGTTAAATCCCAATAAAACCTTATTAATTGCAGTAAAAATAGACTATGGGAAAATAGTAGCCTCATGAGCCACAAATTGATAAAAGAAAATACCAAAGTTAAAACTGTTCCTGGTATAAAATAGAACGACTTGACAATACATGAGATCACTAGTTTGTATTTCGGTGAATCATAAAAAGTAACTGATCAGATGCGAATACCAGCTCGCGAAGCTCTCTTGGAAATGCTATGCCATAATCGTCGAGCAAAGACCAGTAAAGCAAAAAGCGACCAAAGCTAGCTCTTTCTGTTTAAGTCGGATAGAAATACCTCAATTCACTGTTTCAGAGAAATTTTCATCAGCTACTTTCGGTTTTGGATCAAAGCAAAGAAATCTTGTAACAAAATGAATCGTGCAACCTACTCGGGATTGCCTTGAGTGTCTGAACTAACTGTACAAAAACTCTATCCTGACAGTTGTCTGTTGTTGTATCAAACATATATTGGATTGAAACAATCAATAATAATACAAAAAAAAAATTCAACATAAACCTATATTTTCATAATCATCAGTCATGTTTCACATCCCAAATATCATTAAGTAAATATATGACCATTTTCGAAATATTTAACACAGTTTTTAATTCATGATATCTTCAAATGCCAAAAAAATAAAAAAAGGAGTAACATTTGCTATTACCTCGAAGGGATTTCTCAAAGTTCTCCAATTGGGTCAGAAAACCATGATTAGGAGCTACATGTGGGCGTTTGCCCCTTACAAGTGACAATGCCTCTCCCAGAGTAATATGATTCTTCTTCATCAAATAAGCAAGAACAATAGTAACACTGCGAAGAAAGAAAACTAGTTACAAGCTAGTTGATTGCATGGCAACCACAAACATAATGCATGAAAATGTCAAGTTTTATAGAACTTGCACATTACACTAATAACATTTATTAAGAGAACAGTATCCTTAAAGTGCTAAAGCACCAATTGTCTACTAATGGTTGACATTGTATATTCTTTCAAAAAACACAGATATAGTAAATGTGCAATTCATAGTTGAAACAGAGTTAATGAAGATAATTAATTTTGTAATTCTGATCATCTTGTGAGTAAATTGACAAACTTGCCTAATGCAAATTGTAGGCCTTCCAACTTGAAAGCATACTAAACACATTGTTGACATGACCCACAAAAAAAAAAAACTGTGATATCCCAGATAGATCTCAATCACAATCCATATGTTCCTTAATTTTGGAATATTTTTGTTTCCCATTATTCAATCATTGTTTAAATAAAACATATAAAAGTTTTTGTCTATTGTGTTTGATACGGCCCCAAAGGTAATATAGGGTCGATAGTCAAGATAATATGACAGTCAAAGTCAAGATGAGGTGGTAGTCAAAATTAGAATGTACGTAATCGAACATACCACTTTTAACGGGGCTTAGCTCCCTACTTCTTATGGGAACAACTCCCAACATACACCTGATTAGCCTCAAAGCCAGTCGGACCTTCGAGACTCAGCTCTCTACTTATCATAGGCATGACTCCCCCAACATACACCCAATCGCCCCCAGAGCCGGTCGGACCTCCGGGGTTCAACTCCCCACATCTCATGGGCATGACTCCCAGTTATAACATATGCTCGATCAACCTTAGAGTTGGTCGGAGACCCTCGGGGCTCAGCTCCCCCACTTCTTATGGGCATGACTCCTAGCATACACCCGAACGACCCTAGAGCCGGGGGCTCAGCTCCCCACTTCTCATGGACATGACTCTCAGCATGTGCCTGATCAACCCCAGAGCCGGTTGAAGACTCCTGGTGCTTAGCTCCCCACTTCGGGCATGACTCCTAACATATGTCCAATCAACCCCAGAGTCGGTCAGACCTTCGGGACTTAACTCCCCATTCCTCATGGGCATGACTCCCAGCATATGCCCAATCAACCTGAGCCGGTCGAACCTTCAAGGCTCAGCTCTCCACTTCTCATGGGCATGCCAGCATACATCCGATCAGCCCCAAAGCCGGTTGGACCTCAGGGGCTCAGCTCCCCACTTCTCGAGGGCATGACTCCTAGCATAAACCTAATTGACCCACGCTGATTGGACTTCAATGGGACTTGACTCCTCATTTCTCATTGGCATGACTCCTCGTATAAACCTGATCGACCCCAAAGCTATCGAACTCCCTCTAGGACAGGGCATTGTCAAAGAATCGCAGCCACATGGCAAAGAATAAGGGCTACGCACCAAGAAATATTCTGCTATTTTAATATATACACAAAATGGAACCTTCCTCTGCCTATGGGAGGACTGTTGCACATCCTCCATTACCCGACCTATTCTAACACTGGACATTCTCTGGCGCCTCATCATTGTGGAGGTTATGAGAGACAGTATAAAAGGGAGTCTTCTCGGTTGGCCAGGTACACACACGCACACGTATCCACACTATTGTTCTATTGTTCATCTTTTTCTACATTTTTTCGCCGGGACTACTATTCTGACTTGAGCATCGGAGTGCCTGCGCTAGGGACCCGCCCCTAGTTCTCACTCTAATGTTCTTGTTTGCTCTCTCTGCGCAGGTCCACAATTTCCAACTCCCGGTCCCTCCTCCATCAACATTCTTGCCTCTTCACTGGCCGCTTATCTACTCAACTTCCAGACGGGATTAGTGTTTGTCTCTCCAATCAAGATAAAGTGATAGATAACATACAACATGATGTATGGTTATTACCAACCATGATAAATGAAGAGCACATCTTGTATTAATCTCATAATTGCAAGAAACTTAGCACTTAGCAGAAATTCTTCGTACACTTACTGGATCAATTTGACAATGCACATTATTTATAGGAGAGCATAAATGATATTTCTTAACATTTATTGGATCTATTTTTTCTTTAACCCCACCACACCAGCCGTCAAGGAGAGAGCTATTACAAGTTCTTCTTGATCAACAAAAATTATACCCAAAACATTCTTATCTGAATATTTTGTTAATTACCTTCTTAGTTAATAATTAGCTTCTATGCAACATACCAAATGAAACAACAAAAGTGATATGAGGAAAAAATTATTTCTATACCAGACATAAGCTTATAAGTAAATATAAGCGTATAATTAAATATAAATCGTATAAGAGATACTTATGCTTTTAGTTTTATACCACATTTCTAATGTCACAATGTATATCCTTTAATTTTCTGATGACAATGTACTGTTTTTAAAACTGCATGTCTGCATCTTAATGACTTCGATGTTAGTCTACAAAAATATCTAAAAGAAGGGGATTCCTCTTTAAGTGTGACAATGTGACTAAAGATATAGAAAATCTGGCAAGTTTAAAAAACGCTCAATATCTTAGGTCTGGACTCATAGCATCGCACATCCTGACAATTGGTAGTGGAAAGTAATATGAGAACATAATAGATTAGATTACATTGTTAAGCAATAATATTAGGAAAGGTTAATACAAGAATCAACAAGAGGGGTGATGAGGGATTGGGCAACCTCAAGAAAAATCAAAAGAATATTCCAATTGGGCTTTTATAATATAGGTAATAGTGCCTCAAAATTCTTTTTTTTTTTTTGGACCAACAACCATAGTCCTGCCTGTCGGTGCTAACATGCACTGCTTTTCTCGATCCTACACCGTCCATACTCTAGCAGAAACTTTTCCAAACATGTCCCTTCAGCAAACATTAGGGCAACAATCAACAGACTAAGGCAAGGCAAATGTCTCCATAAGCTAGTAGTTCATTTCAGGTATCAATTGAAAAATAGACAAACTGATAATAATTGCATATTTTGCGGTAAATAAATTATAGGCTCTTCTCAGCAGCTCTATGCTCAAGATGAATGAAGATTGAAAGGCAACAACCAAAGGTAACAGAATGACTAGCCATTAACCTGATTTGCAGTTGATAAGGACTGGCCAGAATGACAAAATCTTCAATGACAAAATCACTGAACATGCATTGATCCATAGATCACAACAAAGGCCAAACCTTTATAGTTATTTGTCTCAAGTAGTTCCATCATGTATGAGTGCAAAAGATAGGCATCTTAATGTTTCTTTTCCACTTTTGCCTCTTGCCTCTCCCCTCTCCGCTCTCCCCTCTCCCTCTGATATGAATCCCTAATTCAGTCCACTAAGCTTAGTTTTCTTCAAAAAGTTTTAATTTACATAGCAAACTTGTGATTATTAGAAATCTCCCTCCCGTGGATCTATTAGGTACTAGAAAAATAAGAATACTAATAAAAACAAAGAGTAAACTGTAATTTTAAGTGAAATTTAGTTTCCTACCAAGCAACAAAAAAATGAATTATTCTATAGTCTAGTTCACCATGTAATTCAATATCATTATTCTGCTCTTTTCTTGGATATTAATTTCATCTCATAGATTATAAGACAATCAAAGCAAGAAACAGAGGGGGAAACCTTCTAGACATCCCTGCAAAGCAATGAACCAGTACACTACCACCAGAGCTTCTGGCTTCATCAATGAAATTAAAGCATTCATCAAAATGCTTATCCAATTCCGTCCCTGGTGTGTCAAACACTGAAAATATAGAAGAATGTATAAATTAATCAAATGTTCTAATAAAAATAGTGCAATTAATACATCTGTGAAGGAGAAACATATGAAAATATGAACATGTTAGTTTCAGAAACTTTGTTATTCTAGTTATTGACCTGATCACTTAAATATTTAGATTACTGATCATTGGTAAAGCACCTTCTTTTGTTTGTCTCAAGAAGCATTGCACCTTCATACCTAGAATGACCTACACTGCCTTTATCAGAAAGGCAGATCAGATTATGTTTGGGAAGAGATAATTAATAAGTAAATAAAAAAAACAGCTTGTCAAGGTAAGGTTCATGTATGTCAATTTGGCCATGAATTTGTGTACGCAGATTTGCAAAGTATCAATTCAAACAAAAACTAAGTCAGATATTAACTTGACACATTTACATTACCTTATGGTTTAAAAATCAATTAGCAACAAGAAAAAATCTGAATTTTTTTGAAGAATTATTTTCAAATAGCAAATCAAAAAACAACTCTGTCCATGGTGAATAAACATTGTCATGACCGATAAACATTGTCATGACCGATTCCAAGCCGGAATAAAGGAGATGGTTTGCCAGCCAACGTCAAACAAAAGCAAATATTATGTATGGATCCATCAAACTAGCGAGCATCTCAAAAAACAAAAAAAAAACACACACACACACAATGGAAGAACAATCTAACAACAAAATGGGAAGCCATAAATCACCAAAAGTTGAGTCAAACCTGAGTAATATAATGATTGGTTGTTATAATGCATTGTTATAATGCATCACAGCCTTGAACCTCATCCATAGTCCACTTGTCCAAGCACCAAATACATTGACTAAAGTATGAGTATTGGATCCTAGATTTTCCTTAGCATTAATTACTTAATTTTGGGCCATCAACAAGATGAGAACATAAGCCAAAGTTGAATTCTTTAGATAAATTAATAAATAAAATATTTGAGTTAATTGTTTGAATAAATGTTTTTATAAACCTTTTGATAAGTAGATATATGTGATAGGTTCATCAAATCATTACAAAACTTTATTTGTTCGAACTTTATGTAGTAGTTTTGTTGTTTTAGTGGACTACCTAGGAAAATTAAAGTTTTCCGGACAACTGCATTAAATCCCATCATGGTTTTAGTTTGTGGGAGATTTTATTTGTAAATTGCTCAAACAAAGATAGAATATGATTTGTGTGCTTGAATTTAATCCACAAGGGATACTCTCTGGGTGAATTTGTTCAAGCCGCAATCAAGGATCATTATCATGATTATTTGTTGTTATCATCAAGTCACATTTGTCTCAAATACCATTGAACTCTATTCCAGAATATTGCAATACTCATGCCTTGGTAGTGGTCTGATTAAGATTAGAAACTGATTTGAGCACGCAAATGGTTTAGCAATCAGATGGAAAGGTTGACTCAGAAGGGGTGTGGTCCAACAGCTTTATGACCTGCAAAATTGTCATTGAGGGATCTCAGTGGATACACTCTAATGCTCAAGTCTGATTGGATTTGAGTTGGAAGCTAAGCAAGCTTTGAGAACAAGTGTTATGGATCTCCAAGATGTAAGATTTGGTTGCCAATTTAACTGGCTTTTAATTGGCCTTTGTGAAATGTCCTTGTTGCAATGGTCAACACGGTCTAGACAAGAGGTCTGCAAGTATTGCAACATGGAAGGATTGCGCACACGGAGGGACTCCTCTTCATATTGCTAAGATGGAAGCTGTTGGGTTTCCTAGTAGACAGAAACACATAGGAATGGTGGGAGGCCGCTGCAGGCTCCCCCTAGAGGGAATATCTATTTGGAAAGACCCTAACCCCATAAAGGGGGCTCTAGTATAACATAGAACTCGGGGAAATGGAAATAATTTTGTATTACTTCTCAATGAGAAAGATAACAGAATATATATGAACTTAAACCCCTAAATTTAGAACTTAATGTGGGACTAAACTTACTAGACCAATAACCTTATTAACTAATACAACAAAGAGCATCCGGAAGAAAATGAAAAACGTCTGCTGAAAAATAAAAAGGAAATAAATTCTAGGACACAGCAACAACAATGAAGGAAAGGAAAAAGTAAACCAAAAAAGATTAAATTGGAAAGATGGAAACATCCAAGAAAAAATTGAAGGGATGGAACACAATGAATGTCTGAAATGAAAAAAATGGCACATCAAAATCATGGTTACAAAGTTGACCTGGATGAACGTGCAAATAAAGTAGAGAATTCAAGCGAGAAGGCTCACCAATTAATGCTAAACAGAGAATAAGTAGGAAGTTCGGAATGTCTCCAACCAACAGAGACATGCAAGATTACATTTTCAGGTCAGTACTCGTATCAAAGATGACGATACGAACATAATAATCCATCAATTTTTAGTTTCCCATACAATCGATAAAGATAAATTGCACAAAGAATAAAACGAACCGTCAATCTTCTTATAGATGAATTCATCAGGGAATGCCGGATCCAGCGACTTCGCGACCGTCAATATATGAGTGATGTTCAGGTTCTTCAGCGCTGGCTTATTGAGAGCAGCGCCCACCGATCCCAAGAACAGACCCTGCCACATCAGGAACCGATCTCAGACACATAATAACATATCAACTGTGGAATTCCAAGAACAGATGGTCAACCCAATAATTTTTTATTCTTATTTTTTTCTCGTTTACCTCCTCGATCTTGCACGGGACGTTATCCTCTCTTGCATATCTTGCAGCACAGAATGCCTGGACGCAGGCAAGGAGCTTGCTCCTTTGAAGTTCTTCATCCTGCGACATGTTCGATCAAATGCCAGTAATCACTGCTAGAAGATAAAATAATCAATCGAGCGGAATCGAGAAAGGGACGAAGGGAGAGGGCCGAGATCTAGAAAAGAGAGTGAAGGAGGAGGAGGAAGCCGAAACGGTGATGAGGATGAACAATCGAGAAGAGTCAGAGTCGTCGATACGGGAGGTGTTGTCCAAGTGTGTGGTTGTCATTAAAAGTAGCAATGAAAATTAAATTTCATTTTAAAATAATTATATAGTAAAAAATTAATTAAACAATTTTAATCATAAAGCAGCTTTATTAAAGCTGCTTGCTGTTCTAAAGTTACTAAAGACATTATTCTAAGAGCTGAGCGACTTTAAAAAATATTTTAGATATTAAATTATAAATGAAATCCTATTATTTTAATAAATTTTAGAAAATCCTTTAAATATAAATGCATTGCCTTGTACTTATTTTAAAAAAATAATAATAAGTACAATGACTAATTTGGCTTTCCCGGTTTCGCCCCCCGCCAAAAGAGACAAAACAAGTTTTCTAATCGCCATGGCAGAACACCGCGACGAAACGAGGAGCAGCAAGGCGACCGCATCAACACAGTCCAAGGCTGCTCTGTAGTCTGTCCTCCCCTTTTTTCCTTTGCTTCAGCCCCAACCAACCTCCTGCCACTTCCATCTCCTCCGTTAACTCCCCGATTTATTTATTTATTTATTTATTTCACAAAAAGGAGCAATCTTTCCATTATCGATTTCCCCATCTCGGAATCCTGCTGTCACGGGCAGATTCCGAGCGCTGGTGGAGGTTTAACGCTCCGCCTCGTCTACTAGGGTATTCTCGCTGCTTTTCCCCCATGTCCGCTTCCAGGTGGAGGGCCGGCGATGGTGGAAGTGGCGGAGGACCGGCGGAGGAAGGTATGGAGTCACTCCGGCGGTTCGTGAGGCGAGTGAAGCCCTTCGAGCATGCTGGCCTTCTGGGTTTCCTTGTCTTAACTGCTGCATTGTTCGTTTTGCTGCTCTACTTCGCCCATCTGGAATACGGCTGGGGTTGGATTAGCCGGGGCGAGGGAGGATTGCGGAGATCTGTGACGGTGGCTGGCGGCAGGGGGAGAGGGAGAAGCCTCGACGGCGGGGAATGCGATTGGTTCGAGGGGGAGTGGGTGTGGGATGAGAGGTACCCGTTGTACGGGTCCAAGGATTGTGGTTTTATGGACGTGGGGTTCCGTTGCTCGGAGAATGGAAGGTCCGATCAGTTCTATACCAAGTGGCGGTGGCAGCCCGCCCGCTGCAATCTCCCCAGGTTTTCCTACTTCTGTTTTGTTTTCCTTTTATTTTGTTCTTCTCATTCTCGTTTCAGATGTTTTACTTCGATCACACTTTTTGGTGCCAATTTAGCATCTAATGCTTGCCTATTAAGATATTCTTGTGCCATACTGTTCTTTCAAGCGCATTCTTCCATGGCCTTTCTTTTGATGCTACAAAGCTTAAGTGGAAAGAGAGAATTACAATCTTGAATTAAGCTTTCCCTAAATTTGTTGATCACATTACCTATCTAATACTCAAATTTTAGAGGATATAATAATCGCACGTTTCAATTTTTTCAGTTGTCCTCGGTGGATTATTCACTTGAATCATTTGGAATACCTTTACATTTATGTGTTTGAGTCACTGAGACGGTAGAAATGGGAAGCAGCAACTCGTCCTCTTTCTTAGTAGTTACTGCCCTTTTCGGTCAGCCAATTTATGATCGTTGCATGTTAACCTGGGGTAAGTCTTATCGACAACAGGTGGTGCCTCTTGTTTGTTGACATTGGCCAGGAAACTTGAGCTGTTTTAGCTGTAGCTGGAGAGAGGAGTAAAATCTTGCTTGTTTGTGTTTGTTGACTTCAAACTTATTTAATTGTTAATAGCATTCCAATTTGCCCCTTTTATTCCCACCTTTATGGTTTCCTACCACTTGTTCTTCAATGCTAACTATTCATCCTGAGTGACAGGAATGATTTAGAGCAGGATGACTAGCTTAACAGTCAACAAAAATATCTGAAAAAACAACCTTTTGGAAGTCCTTGCTGTTGCTGTTTTCCTTTGTGCTACATGTTGTCCAAATTGAAATCAAGAACCATCCTTGACCTCCACCTTAAAATCAGATGCATCAGAGTGATTAGCAACGAAACCCTGGAATTCTGCAACAATAGGATAGTTGTCCACCACTTTTCTCCAATGAGATCTACCTGGGCGTTAACCATTACAAGAGACTATTTTTAATAGTAGAGTATTTATTCTACTACTACAATTTTCTATAACTCATTTGTAGGTTTAATGCCAAGAAGATGCTAAAGAGGTTGAGGAACAGAAGGTTGGCTTTTGTTGGTGATTCCATTGGTAGGAACCAGTGGGAGTCCCTTCTTTGTATGCTTTCCATGGCAGTTTCCAACAAAACCTCAATTTATGAAATTAATGGTAACCCAATTACAAAGCACATGGGCTTCTTGGTGTTTAAATTTGAAGAGTACAATTGCACAGTCGAGTATTATAGGGCACCGTTTTTGGTTCCTCAGAGCCGTGCCCCACCAGGTTTATCAGAGCAAATTAAGACTACACTCAGACTAGATATCCTGGATTGGTCATCTTCCAGGTGGAAAGATGCTGATGTGCTTGTATTTAACACGGGCCACTGGTGGAATTACGAGAAGACTCTCAGAAGGTAAATATACCATTGTGTATTTTTGGCTGCGTAATCCTACCAAGCTTATATTGTTATTAAGGTGGATTTTAGTGTACAAAGAACTATTATGGCCTTGCCTTGTTCTTTCTTATCCAAGAAATTTTCTGTTTTTGTGTATATATTTTTTCTTTTAAATTGGAAGGAGAATGAAGCCAATTAATTTAGGTTTTTAAAGTCCAGCATTAATCAATTCGTTTATTTTATTTTCTTGAAAACAAAAGGGCTGCCGCTTTTAAACTGTTTACTTGTTTAGTTGAAGGTTTTGTAGTTATTTGATAATTTTTATTAAAGATCAAAATAGACTATTACCCGATTGGTGTATCATCTTTAGTCACAAGCCTGCTTTTGTTTGTCTACATGCTATAAGGTCTGATTTTCACATGTACGTCTTCCCTTTTTGTACAACCTAGATTAAAAATAATGAAGTATGGTTAATAGATCTGCATTAATATCCTCCTTCACTCCATAAAATATGTTTATACATCAAACTCCTCAAGCTTTAAATTTTCCACTGTAAGTAATATAAGACTAGAATTGCATCTATTAGGTCCTTCCTGCAATTGTTAAGCATGAATACTTGACTATTATTTCACTTACATACCGAGTTTTCTTTTTTAGTGGTTGCTACTTCCAAGAAGGGAGTGATATAAAGATGGAGATGAGTGTTGATGCTGCATATCGAAGATCAATTCAGACATTGTTTGAATGGATCCATAAAGAAATAGATAGGAACAGGACTCATGTTGTTTTTCGCACTTATGCTCCTGTTCATTTCAGGTTTGTGCTGATCAACTTTTTTTTTGTATTTGTTTAAAGACTTTTTTGTCTTAGGACTAGTTCCTATCCCATCCCTCTTATGTACCTTCCTATGAGAATTGATGAAAAACTATATTAGATTGCTGATTGATTTGCACTTGTATTAACTCATTTATTATATATTTTGACATCAAGCTTGCTAACAGAAACCTAACTGTCATTTGGATTGAGCACTCAAATTGTTTTTTATCAAATAACTGTATTTTTGTGGTTCATTCCTCATTGTGTAGCGAAATAGTTGAATGCTACCCTTTGAGACATTATAAATACATAATATCACAAACATGTGGTATTGCAGTCCAGGTCAATGGAACTTCTGGATAGATGACAAGATACATACCACTATACCAGTGTGATTATGATTAATTCAATCAATATGGATAAATAGTTCTTTCCATTCTGATGGATTTCTTTGTTTGATTTCCATTTTATGTGTTGCTGCTGCTGTTGTTGTCTTATCTCTTTCATATATATATATATATATATATAATTATTTTTTGAGTTAATTATTTGCATAGGCTCACTTAGGTTTGAGTTGGGTTCACGTCACATAAGTTATGGGTTGATAAGTGTTCATATCTCGATAATCTTTTTCATTTCTGTTAACCACATTGGATGTATGTAACTGTGAATGAGATTTCCTAACGTAATTGCCATCTTTAGGTTAGGCCTTCATTGGAATTGAGATCTGTCAGGATTTGTTTTTGGCTGTAACACTTTTTTTATTAATACAACTTGATGTTTCTTGTCCACTTTTTGTTTCTTCTTGTTTACTTCTAGAAAACACTCCCAAAATTCACATGATTAAGGCTTTCCTCTCCTCTCCAGAGTAGGAACTAATCAGTTGTCATCCCAGAAGAACCTCTGGGAAGCAACTTTTCTTTTGCAGTTAGTTTGCTATCTATGTTTTTTTTGTCTTCCGATTATCAGATCAAGAGGCAAACTTAACTTGTCTTCTAAGCAAACTTCCTAATTGATTTGGAATTCAAACTGGCAACATGTAAACAGCTGAAGAATATAGTGAGGACGTCATGCGATCATCTTTGTCTTGGATAGGAGCTGTCAATGACGGAATCAGAATGTTTTCTCTACATCACTATGTTTCATCACTGTCGCCTTGCTGGAAATGAAATTGATTGCATTGTTTTGGTATTTTGCTTGTCATTCTTTTTTGAACTATGAACTTTCACGTTTAGCAAGATAATCACCACAAAGATGCTTAATTGATGTCTTGTCTAGTTTACGCAATTGTTCACTTATTGTGTTCCACATAAACCTTCATATGTTTGATTGCAGGGGTGGTGACTGGAAAAATGGAGGGAATTGCCACTCAGAAACATTTCCTGATCTAGCTTCACCTAAGATCCCGGAAGAAGCATGGGCACATTTATTGGAACCATTCAAAACCTTTCTACTGGAAAATCCATACACAACTCGGGATTTTGAGTTGAATCTGCTGAATGTGACCCAGATGACAGCTCGAAGAAAAGATGGTCATCTGTCTGTTTTTTATTACGGTCCCTCGGGTACTGCTCCCCGCTACAAGCAAGATTGCAGCCACTGGTGCCTACCTGGGGTTCCAGACACATGGAATGAGCTACTCTATGCTCTCATCCAAAAACGTGATTCTTCACTCAGTCGAGATACCACTGTTTAAGCACTACTGCCTAACTTGCGTGGAACTCATACAGGAAAGGTTTGGCATTCCTTCTGCGGACATCATCTTTTCCTATGACCAAATTCAGGTCCAAACACGGTTAGACCTCGCCGCATCAACTGCATAACAGGAGCAATCCAAGAGGCTTGCGGATTAACTTGATAGAACTGCTATTGAAGCAAATTAAATGTAAATATTATAGCCTATCTTGTAAATGGGTGATTTCTGTTCTGATTGTAAAGCAACAACACATTATACAGAGGTATACAGTCGGAACAGAATTTTTGAAAAACTTAGGTATGATTCTGTCAACACCTTATGCTTGGAGCTTGAAAGCCCTTTTTAACTTTATTTTTTTCCCTGCTTGTATTACATTTGAAACAGAACCTAAAACTCCAAGGTAGTATTTTGTTGTACATCATTTTCTGAATGTCGATGAGTAGAGATTGTGTTTGTTCATGAGTGGCTGAGGTGTATTACATTTATTATTATTAGTTGCAGTAAGAAAATGTTCTAAATCCGTCAAAGTATTATCTGTTTTTCCCCATTCCTACTTGTGTTTTACACATCACATTTTGAGGACCAACAACTCATTGGAGATTCCTACCATTATTCCATTAGCAGGTGGATTTCTATGATATGTTATGCTGTGATAAATGGGTCCATTAAATGTGGGTCAAATGACGGAGGTAGTAATCTACGTTGAGGGCCCAAGCAGATCTCTCTAGCAGTGGCCGATCAGACATGTATTTGCCCGATCAGCAAGGGAAGGTCCAAGTGAAGTGTCAATTCAATCGAGATCATCAGATGGTTGTCACAAAGCAGAGGAGCGTGCGTATAATCGGAGCATTAGTTTGATTAGGCGGAAACAGACTATCGAGACCTGTCATCATGTGGAGGAGCAACCGAGTCGGCCCGAGTGGAGGAATACTCAGCTAATATAAGATTTAGTCAACGAACAGATCGTATGACAGGAAACTTTTACTGTCTATTCGGGGATATGTATGCTTTATTAAGGTATGGTGTCAGAGGTATTTCCTTGACGTGTCCTTTCATAGGACAAATTGAAGAACGTGCCCACGATCAATTAGAGAACGTGTCCACGTTTCGAGAGAAATACGCATGTTGCACACCAAAGCATTATATAAAGGGGGTCTATACACCAGCGGAAGTACGCATGATTCACTATTCATGCCTATGTCTACTGTTGCTCCATCTTTTTCCTCTTTCTGATGATTGACTTGAGTGTCGGAGGGCTAACGCTAG
>JBBMJZ010413096.1:415385-428980 GCA_037833815.1 Zingiber zerumbet
AGTTGATCAGAAATAAAAACTACACAGATCAAACAGAAACTTACCAATATGGAAGATTAATCGAAGAGGTTGGCAGGTTGCTATCGTTGGCCATGTAGAAAACTAGAAATGACCACCCTTGAAGAGGAGAGCTCACAACGAAATTAGGGCGAGGATTGACATTCCATGACGGTGAAATTAGGACGAGGATTGGCACTTCGCGACGGCGAAATTAGGGCGAGGATCGGCATAGGGGCACTTTGCGACGATGAAATTAGGGTGAGGATCAGGTGATCTGCACAACGACACTTCGTGATGACGAATCTAGGGCAAGGAATATGCGATCAGCAGAGGGGCACTTCGCAAGTCACGATGGCGAAATTAAGGAGAGGAATCGAGGATGCAAATTTTATTAAAATTAAAAGATAAATATTAAATTACACAACACATTAATAATATTTGGGCTCCTCTTAGAATTGGGTCTGAGGCGAGCGTCTCCTAGGCCTCACCTCAGGTACGGGCTTGATCCTCCAAAGGGTCCTCAGGCTAAAGACTCTTTTTCTATATGGGAATGAAAAATCAATGTAATCAATAGGTAAAATTAATACAACTTTAGCTTCCCCGGGCTATAGCCCGAGTAACCTTAAGCTTGGTTTTGCCATTGATATTAGATTTCGTCTGCAGGCATGGTTGGGTCAGATTAAAGAATGATGTCACTCTCGAGGACTTGACCTCTGCTTGGCCTATTCATTTGACCAAAGAGTTTGGTTAAGTCAAATTGAGTGCCTAGCATGTCCGATCGGACCTATGGTCCGATACTCAACCTATATATCTTACTCAGCTTTGAAAGGAACTAATGCAACTCAAGGTATCATCTATCCTAAGAGACTCGGAATTCGATTGCACCAGTAATGTAGGTCTGATTGGTCAGAGTCGTCAGACTACTTGGGTGAGATAGATGACCGTGCTAGCCCCGAGTGTTGATCTTTTTTTTTTTTTTTGACTTTGACCACTACATCAGCCGACTTTCTCAATTTTGACCCGACTTCGAGGGCCCCATGTTATTCACAATATCACTAAGATTAAATAAAGAGAGATAAATTATACGATTAATTTATAATCGGCCGTCAAATTAATTGAACAGCGGAAGGAGTTTTTTTTCTTGTCCTCCAAAATTTATTAATGAATTTACATTATTCATAATTAAATCAATCACTATTTAATATTTTTTTATTTAATTTAATAAATTATTCAAATTTATTTATTTGACTCTCCTTAATATTGCTATTTAATTAACACATGAGTAAGCTATTAATAAGTTAAATATTAAACTTTTTACTAATTGATCAATTTTCTATTATGACCCACATTATTTTTTTATCCACACCTCCGCTCCTCTCACTGCTCCTTCCCCAAATTCCGCGGGCGATGGAGGAATATAATAATTGGATTCTATAAAATAGGAGTGTGAATAGACTCTGGGGGAATTCTATCTTTATAAATTCAACACAAAGGTTCTCCTTTTATACTCCGCCGCCGGCTCCCTCCGCGAGGAAGAGTTCATCTTGCACAAGGTTCTTGTTCGTATCTCTAACTGTTCATATATTTTTGATATGGATTTGTCTGTACATTCTTCAGTGATTTTTTTCTTGTTCTTTTGCTGAATCTCTGTATTTGTTTGGAGTTATTATTCGGTTTCCTCCAGATCCGATCGATTAGGTTGTATCGGGTTTTTCTGCTAATCGATCAGCCTTTTCTACTCTATCTGTGGATTTTTCTTAATGAGAAGGGGGATTTAATTGACTAGTTGTCTAGTTTTCTTCGTTTGGGATTTTTACGGAGAAGAGTGTTTTTTTTTATCCTCTACAGATTTTGCAAATCAGAAGCGTTTGCCGACATGGGTAGTTCCGATTTCTCTTGGAAATTGGAGGATCACCCCAAGCTTCCCAAAGGAAAGACTGTAGCCGTCGTTGTTTTGGATGGTTGGGGTGAGGCGAATCCGGATCAGTACAATTGTATTCATGTCGCCCAAACTCCGACTATGGACTCGCTTAAGACGGTATGTTTTCCATAGGAGAAGAAAAATCCATGCTTCTCTGTGTAATGGATATTTTACCATTTCTAGATCAGATGAAAAGTGACTTCTTTGCGTAGAACATTACTATGATTCAATTACGAATTTTATCGTGGCCTTTCTATATATAGCCTATAAGAAATGCATAAATTATGATAATCTGGTGATTCTCAAATGTTTTTGGTGTAAAATATAGAGCAAGCTTATAATTGTGGGACCATGGAAAGGAATCATATTTCAGTTGCATATTTTTATTATACCTAGTTTCATATTTGATATGCAAAAAAAATCGTTTTTTTTTGGGTTTCCTTTGAGGATGGCACTAGTTGAATGCCATTGACAACTAGGTTCCTATCCCTCTTTGTTTCTTTTATAAAGGGTGCTCCAGAGAAATGGAGGCTGGTAAGGGCTCATGGAACTGCTGTGGGGCTTCCATCTGAGGATGACATGGGTAACAGTGAAGTAGGACACAACGCACTTGGAGCTGGAAGAATTTATGCGCAAGGGTATAAGCTAAATCCATATACTTATTTTTATGACTTTTTTGTCCCTTAACAAATTATCCACCGGCTGCACTTTTATTTGATTTTCCTTGTAAAGTGCGATTGAAACTGCTGGATATAGTTATAAGTTTATCCTTTACACTGACAATTGGATACTAGAACACTGCTGGATTTTCTGGCAGGCCTTGTAAATTTTGATCTGAATTCTCTTTCAAATCCAGTGCTAAGTTGGTGGATTTTGCTCTTGCTTCTGGGAAATTATATGAAGGGGAAGGGTTTAACTATATCAAAGAATGCTTTGATAAAGGTACCTTACATCTAATTGGGTTACTGAGCGATGGGGGTGTACATTCTCGGCTTGATCAACTGCAGGTATGAAAAAGCCATTCTGATACATGCTGATTGCTGTTACATGTGACCAAGTTCTCCTAGTGACTCTGTAATCCTTGCAGTTGCTTCTGAAAGGGGCTAGTGAGAATGGGGCAAAGAGAATACGTGTTCATATCCTCACTGATGGACGTGATGTTTTGGATGGTTCAAGTGTTGGGTTTGTAGAAACATTGGAGAAGGATCTTGCTAATCTACGAGAGAAAGGTATTGATGCGCAAATTGCATCTGGTGGCGGTCGTATGTATGTTACCATGGACCGGTACGAGGTATGTGAATATTTTTATGTTTTGGAAAGTAAGAAATCAGTATGTTGAAGGTTGATTCAGAACAATCTCATTTTTTTTTTCATTTCACATTAAAAATCTGCAATGCCTATTTTAAATAAATGGTTAGATATCAAATGCACATTTGACTCTGGTTTCTTTTGGGTTTAACTTTCTTTCACTTTACTTGGGTTTCATTTGAGTTGAATGGAAATCAGGAGTCATCTTTCCTTTGCAGATACTTGTGTTTGTTTTCTTCAGCTTATTTTAACAGTTTTTATAGGATGATTTGATCATCTTCCTGATCGCTTTCTATTTACTTGTGTATTTTTGCAGAATGACTGGGGCGTTGTTAAACGTGGTTGGGATGCACAGGTTCTTGGTGAAGCACCTTACAAATTCAGAAACGCCATTGAAGCTGTGAAAACACTAAGGGAGGAAACCAAAGCTAATGATCAATATCTGCCGCCATTTGTTATTGTTGACGAGAGTGGAAAGGCAGTTGGTCCGATAGTTGATGGTGATGCTGTTGTAACAATCAATTTTCGAGCAGATCGTATGGTCATGATTGCTAAATCATTAGAATACGAAGACTTTGAAAAATTTGATCGTGTTCGTGTCCCAAAGATTCGATACGCTGGAATGCTTCAGTATGATGGTGAATTGAAACTCCCAAACCACTACCTAGTTTCTCCTCCAGAGATAGAGAGGACATCTGGTGAATATTTGGTGCACAATGGTATCCGTACTTTTGCTTGCAGGTATTGAGCTATAGCATCTCAAATTTGCATATGCTTAACAGTAGTCAATAAGCTTTAGAAAATCATCAAGAAATCTGATTGCATTTACCAGAAGGATAGGTTACTAGAAAACCTGAGAAATCATTTTCACTAATCATATTGAATGTTTTTTTTTTATGTTTACCTAAGTGTGTTACAGATACCATGATTGTTTATTGTAAGACTGCTTGGTCTTCAAGTTACCTATGAACTACAGTATTCTTGATGACCAAACTCTTTCTTGGTAGTTGACTAGTATAGCAATAATCTCGATCCAAATGTTAGACTACAGAAGTTACTACACAACAACCAAGCCTTATCCCACTAGGTGGGCTCGGTAGACTACAAAAATTACTAAAATAAAAAAAATTGTCCGGAAGCTATATCCTTAGAATTAAATTACTTTCTAGCACTTTTTAGATGTTAACTATGGTTTGGAACACACTATCTCCATAGACATTGTGCAAGGAAAATGTAATTGTGTACGAATTGATTAAGCTACTTGAACCCGAAAATTCACCTATTTTAGAACTAACAAGTTGAATCCTAACAACTGCTATTCATATTTCTTATGGCATTAAACAAGGAGGTGGTTTATAAACTAAACATTAGCTCAAATGGTTCAAGAAGAACAAAATCGCACCAAGCTAGATTATAAGACCAAAAAAGTCTAATATTTCTCTCTATTTCCATTTTTTGTTCCTGTTTCAAATCATTTTTTTAGAAAAGAATTTTTTAATTCTTCAATTTCTAATTTCTACAGCCTTTTTTCATTAATGATTTTTTGGCAGCACAATCTAATTCTCTACTTTATTGTGGTTTGTCTAGATGCTTCAAGTTAACATTTATCTTTCCTATTCAAGAAGAAAGAATTCCTCCTTTTGTTATTATAGGTATCAGATGTTATAGTAGTGTTTTTGGAGTTTATGTAGACAATATTTTTAGGCAGATGAAGTAAAATGATAGGAAGCAATAGAACAAAAATTGGATAAAAAGTAAATAAGAATCCAGGGGACAGAAACCTAGCTTATAAGGCACATAGAATAAATAAATTCAAACATTAGCAAAAGCAAAGCTCAAACACCTTTTTTTCACGGCTCTTCCTCTTCCTCCTTCCCATAACACAGGCTACTAACTTGACTATTAGCTGCAATTAGATTAGCTTAACTCTCCGGGATGGTTTGCCATTGGTCGTGTTTTATTAATTTCACCCTGTATATGTTAATGTAGCTGGTGCCAGCTTATTAAGAACTAGAATTGTCCGGCCCAGAGAATTCGAGGTTCTTAGCCCAATTCCAGTTGTAGTATTTGATCTTTTCCAACTATGCTTAAGTAATTATTTACACTATCTGTTTTGCATCTATTACTAGTGTATTTAGGAAATCTTTTTGTATCTGTTCAACAGTGAGACCGTCAAATTTGGTCATGTCACATTCTTCTGGAATGGAAATCGATCAGGCTACTTCGATCCATCCAAGGAAGAATATGTTGAAATTCCTAGTGACTCTGGAATAACATTCAATGTTCAACCCAAAATGAAGGCATTGGAAATTGCTGAGAAAGCGAGGGATGCTATTCTCAGTCACAAGTTTGACCAGGTAAAGCAATATGTTCTTAGGAGAAAAACAAGGAGTCTCTGTTTACTCTCTTGAACGGTTTCTATGTTCTTGCAGGTCCGTGTTAACTTGCCAAATGGAGACATGGTTGGTCACACCGGGGACATAGAGGCAACTATTGTAGCTTGCAAGGCTGCTGATGAAGCTGTTAAGGTAATTTGATTGATGTTCTTCTATGTCTCTATTATAGCATTTGATATTAGACCAACTTTCCTTGTTGGTATTCCTCTACACAATGTTTGCCTGCTTTTAAGTTCCATGGTCTCTTTATTCAGTCTGTTAGTTAATAAAAAAAAATTCCTTTTGTCTTAAGATTACTCAATTCTTTGAAGGATGGATTTGTCCAAATTGTGCATTAAAATTGTACTCTATATTCTTTGTAGCTCCTAAGATTTCTTTTATTATAGCTCTTTGTTTTTAGTTTCAGTAACACCTATATAATTGTCTGTTTGAATAACTTATTTGCTTAATCAATTTTGTGGTATGGCTAACTTTAGATGCTGAGGCAAATATACAGGATAGTCTTAAGTTAGAAGGTAAAATACCATGTTGTTGCTTTGTTGTTGCAGTCAGTGATTGACATAATTGATTGTGACTTGAAATGAGATACTATGCCTCTTTCTACAAATCATTTTTGAAAATCTGTTTGAATAACATATTTTCTTTACAACTTTATTTGTATTGTATATCTAACTTTAGATGCTGCAGCAAATACACTGATAGTTTCATATTAGAGAGTAAAATTTTGTGTTGGTGCTTGCCTTTGTGGTTCTTCCTTCTGTGATTGGAATGACTGATTAGGCATCAAATGACAGTGTGCATCTCTTTGCAGATCATTTTAGATGCCATAGAAGAAGTTGGTGGCATTTATGTTATCACTGCAGATCATGGGAATGCTGAAGACATGGTAAAGAGAAACAAATCCGGCCAGCCATTACTCGACAAATCTGGGAATATTCAGATTCTCACTTCTCATACTCTTCAACCTGTAAGTACTCTTGAAATTATGTTAATTGTTTATCAGAGTTTAATATTTTACTATAGCTTTGTACTACACTAACGAGTCAGTAAACCTCTTTTTGTTAAATTAACTTGGAAACTAGTAAGTGTTGTCCCAGATTATATGCCAATCAATATTGTTATGTCAGAGTATCGAATCCTTTGAAATATCATAAAAAAAATATTTTAGGGAAAATTTTATATCACAACAAATCATATCAATATATTATTACATGGTTTGCAATCTCAGCCAATTCCAATATGGATTGGCTGTGTTGGATTGTGAATGGCAATGATTGATTTGGCATTTCCATAGAAATAGGCACCAGAGGGAGATTGGTGGATAAAGTAAAATGAGGTTGGATGCTTGATGTAATAGGATACAAGTAGTAGGGTACTTCAATAGGAAGGGGATGGAATCAACTAAAAATTGGTGATAGTGTTATGGAAAAAGGTGGTTTTTTCTGACAAACTTTGCACTGCTCCAAGCGAATTCACAAATGTTGGGCTCCTCCGTTACTGCAATCATTGCTGATTTGCATGTGCCTGCACACACACATATAGTGTTACTACTGAGTTAGTACCATTGCTACTACATATTAGCATATAATAAGATTCTAAAGGACAAGATAACATTTTATGTTTTAATATTAAACAAGTTAACATAACTCTTTAAAGAAGTGAATGCAATTTTTTTATTAATGTACAAACGAAGTTAACAAGCAAATAAATATTCATTGAGTAGATCAATTTACATTTTAAAGTATTAGAAAATCTTATTGAACATGTTATAGTAACGTTATAAAATCAATATCTTAGCTATCTGTATCATTTCAATGCGTTAAAGTGATGATATTTTATTGGATTACATTATATAGTATTAAATAATTCAGCATCATCAATCTTTAATTTAAACTGTAGGTATTTATGTAGAGTTTTGGTTGATAAAGTTGAAAGGAAGAGATCAAATGAAAATATTTATTTTGAATAATTGATTATATTAAATTGCCAGTTATAAAATTTGTAGTTATGTAATGTATAAACACTAACAAAGAGATACTATGTTAATCATATATTGGTAGGAGAATGAGTTTAGATGAGCTCGAT
The DNA here is from genome assembly GCA_037833815.1 of Zingiber zerumbet. Lineage (NCBI taxonomy): Eukaryota > Viridiplantae > Streptophyta > Magnoliopsida > Zingiberales > Zingiberaceae > Zingiber > Zingiber zerumbet. The sequence continues at coordinate 423,096 of JBBMJZ010413096.1, forward strand.
CAAATTAGGTTAGAGGTTAGGCTTCAGCACAACTGACCTGGTAGGAGCTCAATTGAAGTGGGTTGAGTTCGTTTGAGTTGGCGGGTAGCTGGTTCGAAGTGAATTGACATAGAGTTGACCTGGGTGTCAAGGGTTGCAGTGGGGTTAATCTATGGAATTTTTGTTTATGAGCCGATCAACTGTTCTTAATCCACTGCAAAAGGCGAAATCGCTCGCCCCCAGTGCCCTCACCGCACCCAACCCAAGGCCTTCACGAGGGAGGTAAATCACGGTAACCGAGAGGGCAAGTGGTGGATGGGGTGAGGTACACAGGGTCCGGAGATTTACGTCCCGACATCCCTGTGGTTCGACCCCGCGTTCTCAGCTGCAAACGTAACCACCACTTATCATCTCAGATAACCCCGTGGGTTAACAGTAAGAACTGTTCTTAATCCAGCTAGTGAGGTTTTAACTGTTCTTAATCCAGCTCCTACATAACAATGTGTACACGTAAAGACATGGTGAATCCATCCCCTATTGATACGTGAAAATTTTGCAGGTTCCCATTGCCATCGGCGGCTGTGGACTTGCACCTGGCGTCAGATTCCGCAAGGATGTGCCTGATGGTGGCCTTGCAAATGTTGCTGCCACCGTCATGAATTTGCACGGTTTCGTGGCGCCAAGCGACTACGAGACAACCCTCATTGAAGTAGCTGACAACTAAACGCTTCTTTACAAGCGAGAATTTTCAATAATTTTCCATTGGTTACTCAAGTTGTTCATCTTCACGAGCAACATCACAATTTTTGTTGTTAAACGCCCTGCTCAAAATATTTTGAGCGAGAGCATATTTGAACTAAAATGAAATTGAATGGGACCATGAAAGACGTGTTTGATGGCAAGCTAATTTGATAATGGTGTTTGGATGGTTTATATGTATTTTTACTACTTTGTACTGAATTAACATTGGCGTATGAAATGGAAGTTTCAGTATTTTTACTACTTAGTTGCAATGTTTTCAATATTTTGTCCCTAAATCCATCATGATTTTTTGTAATTTTGTGATTCATCATGAGTTTTTATCTTTAACAAAGGTCACAATGTATGTTTTTTAATCTGGAAACCAACATAGCATGAAAAAAAAATGTATGATTGAATCTTTGGTTAATTCTTTTAAAGTATCAATAATAAATTGGATTGCTATTTTATTGATAATGGAAACACTAGAGGATTTTGTTGTGAATCTATTATTTGAGGTATCAAGATAGGAACATGAGAGGATTCCACAAGCCACCCAAATTTCACATTATTTGTTGTATTACCTTGCAACACACTATCGTAGCTGCTTCACGATGAGTGGGACACCGAACTCTGGCTCTATAGTTAGTCGAAATGCAGGCGAATGCCGGTAACTTGGTGACAAAGAGAAGGTGAACCGAGAAAGAAGCGAGGAGAGTAGAACTTTGAGCTCTACCATGGCAAAGTTCTGCCCTAAACATGTTCTCATTCCTATACCAAATGGTAGGTAGGTGTGAGGCAATCTGCAAGCACCGGCAATGCCGCGGGAGAATCTATTGGGGTTGAACTCATCCGCATCAGCTCCCCAATTGTCGTGATCGTGATGCAGCATCGATATTGTGGTCGAGGTAGTGATGCCTTTTGGTAGCTGAATGTCTCCAAGTTTAACACTCTGAAGTGTCTCCCTCACCACAGATGCAGATGGAGGAAATAGCCGAAGTGTCTCTTGGATCACCATTGTAAGCTGCAAAAGGAATTACTGTAAGAACAATTCGGTAAGCTGTAAATCCATGTTGCAGATGACCATTGAATAGATTGAATGAATTTGATGCTGTTTCACATACCACTTTCAACTTGCGAATCATGTCGAAATCGATCTTTCTTCCTTGACAAACCTCCAACACCTCGTCGCGGACACAGTCTTGCCACTGAGGATGCGAAGCGAGCAACATCAAGCACCATGTAGCAGTCACTGATACGGTCTCATGACCAGCAAAGTACAAGTTCTTGCAATTGTCAACAATGAAGGTTTCTGCAGACCCAAGATCGGAATTCATGATAGCGGAACCACCCTCAATGATAGACTGTAATAGATCTTTTGCAGACGATTCGGAGGAATGCTCCATGCGCTCCTTAACTATATTTGAGATCAGCGCCCTTATCTCTCGATTCAACTTCCATTCTTCGCGATTTCTTTTCAGTGGCAGGTACCTGTTGACAATGCTTTGAGTTAGATGACAAAAAGCTTAGCAATTAGCAACATTGGGAGGAAAAACAAACAGGATTGAAGCTAAATGGGCATATGAATACCTTAATCCTGGGATTCCAATCAGCATGCTTGATTTGGACATTACCATCTGAAGCTTGCGGAGCCGAGAAAATATTTCCTTGCCATCGGCAAAACTGCTTCCAAAACAAGCTCTCGAGACCACATCAGCTGAAAACCTTCTCAGTTCCTCATCAACTACTATTTCAGTGTCGTCTCCTGAGTGTTCAAGAAGTGTTCCCCACGAATTCGACAACAGAATAGCTGCTTCTACCATTAAGCCAACCATGCCCTGAATGTATACCCACACATACAGAATTCACATGCACAAACCAAATAAAACTCTAGAACAAGATGTCAAATTCAAGTAAAATTATCTTCTGCTGCATAATATCAAACATGTGCTATGTTCAAGAATAGCTGCAAAAATTTCACCTTGACCTTGTCCATGAACAACCCTGGCGCAATAACCTTCCTCTGATGAGACCAGAGAGGTCCATTGGACGTCAAGATGCCTTTACCTAGAAGAGCCCCACGGTCCTTCTGTAAGTAGGAAGGCTTCCCCAAATCCATGGACTTGCAGAGGCCTATCTCCTTAACAAGATCAGGATGGGTCACATGCAGTATCTGGATGCTCCCCGTGGAGAACATAAAGACGGGACCTGGTTTTCTCAACGTGAGTAGCCTATTAGGAAGGATTAGAACCCTAACAAGAAATCCGAATCATACCATATTTCTTTTTCCAGTAGGAAAGGTAAGGAAAGAGGGAGGAGGAGTAGTCGGCAGTGAGACTGACACTGCCCTCTGCTTGAGCTTGCTTCAGCTTGTGTTCATGGAGGATTCTCCTCATCTCCGGTATGTTTCCATGGAGGAAGGAAGGAGGAGGGCCGTGGATTCCCTGGCTCCTCAGCTTGTCCCTTAACCTTTGTGGCCAGATCCAGAGGATGAAGTAGGAGTACCACAAGGCCAGACCAGTGATTCCTGTAACAAAGACAGTGAGCAGTGCTTCAACCATGTCCTCTCTCTTTTCCTGGGCAGCTGCTGTATCAGATCAGACTGGCTTGTTATCTCTTCGATCGGATATCCTCTCCTACGCATTTTATTATATTCGGCAAAATTCATCAGAACAGAACGGGTGAAATCTGTAAAAGAATCTGACTGGGGAATCTACGAATTTTGATGCGATGGGTTGGGTTCTATGGATTTTTTTGTGGTCAGCAGACGAAATTTACACGGGAAAGTTTTGCTAAATCAAGCAAAAATGATGGTAAGCGGGAAATAATTAGCGGCGCACTTGCAAGTTTTTGATTGTGATGTGTCGTGTGTGCAGTAAAAATTAGGATGTCGACAATGAATCCCACTTGTCAATTGATCGGAATCCATATACAAAATATAGAATTAAGATTGAGAATTTATTATAAGGCTGGGATCAAATTCGGTTGGACTCTAATTTTTTTTTTTAAATTAAATTGGATTCAAATGGATCTATCTGAATTTAGGATGGAGAATTAGAACTTGAAATTTGGAAATTATTTTGGGATGATGGACAGGTTAATTTTCAATCGTATAATAAATAATTTATTTTTAATAATTAATAATTTAGATAGTTAAACTCTTAAATGTAAATATTTAAATTCATACAATATAATTATTGTATTTGGATGAGAATATATAACAAGGTGAGATATCCTGCAAACTCACGGTGGACGGCCACCGCAGTCGTCTCTTACTTGCGAGGGCGCCTCCAATGATCGGAGGTGCCTCCATTGTGAGAGGCGCCCACGGTGGTTGCCTAGCTACCGTGGGTGTGTAGGGTAACCCTGCTATATAATCGTCCGGTCGTGATGTGCATCTGAGACTAAGTGGTCGGGGTACCCAGATGTGATTTAGATGCTCGAAGCTTGAATGTATTCACTTTGGGGCAATCAGATCACTTTCAGGTGCCCCAACTACCTAGTTATAGACGGGCAGATGACTGAGTGGTTGAAACATCAGGATCACATTTGTGTGCCCCAAGTGCATTCATTTTGAGGTGTTTGGATCAATTCTGATAGCCCTGACTACTCAGCCGTGGATGTGCGTGCAAATGGACATGATATCAAATTCCTAGATAGAGGAGTAATATCTTGCCTGTTCATTAGTTCACTACGCACACATGTGACTGAGTGGTTGAGGCGCCTTGATTACATCCGGGCCCCAGAGTGCATTCACTTTGGGATGCCCGTATCGCTTTCGGGGGCCCTGACTACTTAGTCGTGAACAAGCATGATATCAAATTCTTATATAGAGGAGTGATATCCTCCCCAATCACTCGGGCGCTTGGATCACAGAGAACGATTGTGTTGGGCACCTCTGTTGCAAGCCTACCATGATAGAGGACAATAGGACTCATGTGGGGGTGCCCCCTCTATTGCGCATGATGGACATATGAGAGATACCTAACACTATATATACATATATATATATATATATATATAACAATGATATGCTGGGCGACGATGTGAGCGCATGTACTAAGGGTGAGCAGTCAACCCGCCAAACTGACCAACCCGCTTATACCGACCCGAACCGAATTGAAAAAAAAAATCCGTCGGATATAGGGTCGGATGTAGGGTCCTGATATCTATTAGGATCGGATAGTTTTTTATCCCCAAAATCGAACCAACCCGATTCGCGATCACCCCTACTTGTAGCAACTATTGTTGATACGCCGCTACACGTTGTAGCAGCTACTGCTAATAAGCTTTTACACGTTGTAGTAGCTATTTCTGATTAGCTGCTATAACGTATAATGAGTAATGTCTATTATCATTTTAAAATATTTTTTTTGTATTTATATTTATATTTTATATTTCATTGGATATAGGGTCGGATATCTAAATAACTGACAACTCGTTGGATATCTGATACAACAGAACTGTAGGATATAGGGCCGGATGTAGGTTCTTATATTGCATTATCTGATCCAGTAGAGTCGGATAATTTTTTATCCCAATAATCAAATCAACCCAATCCGTGATCACAACCCACATATTATTATATATATATACATATATTATTTTATTATTTATTTATTTATTTTTAGCTCGCTCCCGATTACAGATTTTACTATATATATAATAATAATAATAATAATAATAATAAAATTAAGATGTTCATAAGATGTATGACTTAAGATAGATAGTATATCAAACTATATATATTCCTACGAATCAAACTTCAGGACCTATCGTCCAGACCCGTGTATTTCTTTTTTATATATATATATTTGATTTTTTTAAAAATTTAATAAGATTTTACCAATCGTATTTATTTAGGTGTTAGTTATAATATTAAGAAAAAATAATTATTTTATATGCAGGCTAAAAATAAATAAATCCAGCGCAGAATAAGCATCGGGGAGTTCTCCTAGAATTATTCTAATCGCACTGAAATTGTTTCTACGCCAAACAATACCTTAGCAACCGAGAGGCAGCGAGCGGGGTCCCGCAACTGCTGGTGCTACCGTTACCGCACGCGGTACAAAAGTACGTTAGTTTTGTATCACTGTCGTGCCTGCTCACGGTGAGCTGGCCCGGAGATATAGCCCCTCCCTTTCGCCCGTAAGATCTTGATCGCACGG
>JBBMJZ010413096.1:443974-459085 GCA_037833815.1 Zingiber zerumbet
TATAATAAATAATAATTACATTTAATTATACTATAAATAAAGATAAAGAAAATAATAATTATTAATTAATTACATTTAATTTTATAATAATATAATAAAAAAAAAAATCTCTCCATCACCAAATATATGATGTGTGAATAGTGCAACACCAAATATAATGATGTTTTAGTTATGGGTTGGAGATGCCCTTACGGACGCATATATTATACCAAATTAATAAATCTATCATAAATTTTTAAAATGAATAAATCTACCAAATTTATCGTGTCATTTGTTTTATATCAAATTGTAATTAATTGTTAGCATGTCAACCATTACACCATAATTTATGCCTCAATCAATTATATATCATTTTGTTAGGAGTTCATTTGGAATAAATATTCAAAAATAATAATATAATTAATTAGAAGGGTGGCAATGTGGCATAGACTATGAAGCAAATCAATTAATAACATGCCAAAATATTGATAAAATTAGTTCATCAAAATATAAAAAAAAAATCTTAATGAGGGAATTTATATCTTTGTTATAAAGTAATTGAGTTGAACCAAACCAAAAATGAATCAAGCGATCATTTTAGCAATTACCAAAAGACAAATTAGGCGGTTCCAAGAATTACTAGCTCTATCCAAACATTAATCTCTACTTCAAGCTATATTAATTTTGCACATATGTATTTGTGAAGTTAATAGCGACCGTGACTGACGTCTAACCACCATTTGCGATCCTTTTATTAGCTAGACGCTTAAACTTACATGATAAAGGGAAAGAAAAAACATAAACACAAACATAAATATTCCTGGATGTCAAAATTTCAGAAGCTTCCAAAGCATATCCTTGAACTCAGCCTGATCTCTTTCAGTATCGTCTCCGCTTATTCAATGTATCCTTCATCAAAGATCATACGTTAGGATTTTCAAAGCATTTGATTATATCAACCAATCTATGTTTAGTCTATAAACATGTAGGAAGGTTTACCTAACCAGGCCTCCACTATGGCCGCTGATTCTCTGAGCTCTGCTCCAGGTCATCACCCTTGTTGAAATGATCTATTGCAAGTCTATAAGCATAGAAACCCATCATTGCACCGCTGTTCAACAATGCAAGGGGGTTAGTGCCAAAGGTGTTATCATGAAGCAGAATAGAGTGTTTTTGTTATTACAATATATACACGTGGTAAAACTCAAATGAAAAAAATGCTAGAAAATTTCTAAGATCTGATATCATGTGCCAGACCTGGAAATTGCATGTCAGCCATCCTCTAGAGTGGATAGTGATTACTGATTAGTGCTATCTAAAACCATGCTAGCAACCACTAGGAAATCATTTGGCATCAATATCTAATATGACCACTGTTGTAGCTACCAAATCCCAAAAAAACCATATTGGGCCGAGCCTGAAGATTGAAGTACTCTGAAATGACCAAGGACACATGACATATGTAGGTTGTATTAGGAGTTCTACTTGTGAGTTGTTCCGAGTATATAAAGACGAAACAATAAAGGTCTTAGAACGCAAACGTAAAAATAAGAATATTTTCCCTTAGAAGAACCTGACTAGGGAACTATAGTTTCAAGAGAAAATAGTTCAGTCTGGTTGTTTGGGGTATATATATCCAATAGCTTGCCCAATCAGGAATAGATGGTGCATCTATATTCTAACCAGGTCTTTGATGGTTAAGTCATGATTTTCCAACGACTGATTCCCATACCCCACTCTTCTCTCATTCACATTTCCAGAACCTGTGCATGGATTGCTACAATTCAATCTAACAGGTAATAAACTATTGTCAGAACTCAGGAATCAGGAGCTCACAAATGTGAAGACATAGGATAAAGTCATCTTGTCCAAGACATCTGTAAGAGATAGTAATGAGCATTTGAAATAGTGGATCTACCTAAAAGTAGTTTGCAGCATTAATATCACCAGATTAGTTATCTGGCAAGTGGTAATCGCTTTTTGAATCCGAAGTTGAATTTCATTCACTGAAAACATAATGACATAAAATAGAAGTATATTAATTTAGGACATGCTAACCTGATAGCAAGCATCAAGAGGTTTGGAAATAATCCCGTCTGCATAGTAATAAATAAACCAACAAAACCAAGTGAATTTTTTTTTATTATTCTCATAGGAACATAAAATTAGTAAGTATTCTAACTTGTCAGCACACCGTTGAATTCTGGGAAACCAAACAAACCAATACCTGAGAACACAACATCCACTGCCTGAAGAAAATAATAGCTGAAATTGCTGCACCAGTGCAGAGATAGTTAGAACATGTGAATAAAGATACAGAGAAAGTAATTAGGGATATAAATAAACCATATTTGAAATTATTAAATTGTCTAACTATTAAATTAGAAAAAGTTTATTATAGTTTTTTTGAGTGAACTATGTTGTATTTTTACAAAGAAAATAGCCACAGTGTGGTCTTGTAAGTCTATTAAAGGGTAGGGTCCCATATATATTGGATGCATCATTCAATTAATGATATTTTCCTTTTGTTTGAATTCTTTTGTGATATGATATTTCATAATGCATCAATTGGTATCATAGCTGAATTTTATATTTCTGACCGTCCCTAATCGAGAAGGTAGTGTTCCAAGTAGAGGAAGTAAATCCTTGAACTTTTAAAAAAAATCTACAAATCAAATATATAGATATTCAAATTGAAGGAAAATATAACTGAATGAAAATGTTTTAAGATAGAACCAATTTTAAAATTTAAAGATAATATTTAATACCTCTCTACTCTATCAAACCTAAATTAACCTTTAATTGAACAACAAAATTCAGCCTTTGAAGAATCATATAAATTATTTTAGAAAAGTACTCTATTGACTTGAAGCTAGAAGATCTCTAATGATTTGATTTTAAAGGACTCCTCTGTTAGGTTGACCATAGAAAAATCTCTATATGACTGAGCCTTAAAAGTGACTCATTAGGTAAGCCCTTAATGTTGTAACCTTAGAAAAACCTCTTGTTAAGATCAAAAAAGTAGACGGATGATCAACTTAACTCCAAATAGAAGCAAATTCTAGTCGACATGCTATTGAGATCAAAAATTGTATCTCACCAAGTAATCCTATCCTTAAGTACCCTAAGTAAACTGCAATACTCAACTCCAAGAGAATCCCTTGATAAATTGCCCCTTCAGCGAGGACCCAACATGATCGCAATCATATAACTAGTTGAATTCTTACTGCATTTAGTGGCCCATATCCCAAGACCGACCTATACGCCAAGATTGATAATCTTTAGTATTGCATTAAAACCCTGTAATGATCCTTTTTTCACACTTCTCAAGAATGCTCTAATAATTTTTTACTTAAGCTCTTAAAGATCATCTGACAGTATTTCTCATGAGCCTTCCAAAAGGTATTCTAATGATTTTTGATTTAAACCTTCTAAAAGAGTCCCTTGTCAATCCTTTACCTGAGCCTCCTAAAAAGGTCACTCAACTATTGTTAACTTGAGTCTTCCGTAAAGCTATTTGATAATTCAGTGATTCACCACATTTATGAAAAAGTTCATATGCTACTAACCATGATCCAAACCTACAATTGCCACTACCTTGAGAACTTAAAAGAGCCAACTAAATTAAAAGTACAAAAGAACAAGATAGGAATAACCAGGACCGGCTCAAGCCTATTTAAGGCCCTAGGCGGAAAAAAATTAGACTTTTAACATAGTTTAAAAAAAAAAATTCCTCACCTTGTGTCATTCAAACTTGGGATAAAAATATGGATTAAGTTTTAAAATATTATTTTTTATAAAATTTAATTTTCTCACTTTTAAGATGTAAAATTATTAATTAAATTTTTATATTCATATTTTGATGACCTAATTCAAAGAAGTATAAATTTTACTGTATTAAACAAAATATTATTATTAGATATAATAATATACCTCAAGTCGACAATAAATTTACTATTTATTTAGCTAAAAAAAATAAATATATTTAAAATTATTTTAAAAAAAATAAAGAAATATAAAAGTATGTTTAGTTACTTAAATGAAAGACGAAGGGAACAACCCTTACAAAAGGAATAAATTTGAGGAAATAAGAACAATGAAATAGTATAATAATAGAAAAAATATAAAAAAATCATGCTCACATTCTCAACTCATCATCATTGGTGAAGCACACAAAATAAATAAATAAAAAATGCATGTACAAAATGACAAAACTCAATACAATCCTTAGAAAATAAAGATCGCAATGAGACAAAACCAGTCATTATCATTTATCAAGAACTAAATGAGAGCCTTTTTAGGCACAAAGCAAAAGAAAAAATAAATCATATTTTTCGTCACCTAAACCAGAATAGTTATAATGATAGAATGGAGATAAATAGAAAATCAAACAATTTATGACTATAAATATATCTAAATAAAAGGTAAATTTAATGTCTATCAAAGAAGTGAAATGGTAGAGCTACCTAACTCGTTATTGCTAAAAAAATAATAAAATATTCTATTTTAATTAGACACAATATGAATGAATGCATCACATTTGAATTTAATCAAGCAAGTAACATAGTAGCACCAACCGAATCAACGTGTTAATGTTAGATGCGGTTTCTCTTCTCCAATTTCAATGAGAAAGAGAAGCATAGAGAGGGAGTTGGAAAAGAGGAAGAGGGGAAACTAAAAAAAACTAGCTTTTTTATTTTGCATTGTATATATAAGATAAAAAATTTCTAATTCATGTTCTTAGTGATCAAAGGAGAAAGCGTCATCAATGAATGAGAAACGTAACGAAAGTAGGCTAGGATTGAGAGATATTGAAGAGGAATAGATTATATTTTATAAAATAACATCCATAATTAAAAATAAATTTAATTTGTTAAAAAATAGAGCCCCATTATGACTCTGTTCATTGTAACCATAATAAGATTTTTGTGAAATCTGAAGCTTTGATCAAGATTGAGATCATATAAATATTTATTCATGTGGGCCCTATTGTTTTCTATTCTCTTAAAAAAATATACATAAAAATATATTTAATATATTAAAAATAATGGCGCCAATTTTTAGAAAATGAGATTGTGCAATCTTTTATCATGTTGGCCTATTTTTTTCCATTCTCTTTTAAAAAAAAACACATAAAAATATATTTAATACACTAAAAATAATGGGCCCCAATTTTTGCATAGGCCTTAATGGCCTATGCCTAAAGTCGGCCTTGCCTACAATGATGGATTCAATTTGTTAACTATGAATTCTACAAGTCATCTTTCAATATTTTTGAACCATCTTACCTATTGTCCTCATTTATCAACTAGTAACACTTAGGAATGACAATTTTCTCCGAACCCAATAGAGGATCCAATATTAGACCCGAATGGAAGAGGGTATTGAGGGATTTTTTTTTGATCCAATTTTCTCCGAACCCAATATATATTAAAGATTTTTTTTTTCTGAAATCCACTAATTATTTTTGTTGGTGTTTAATATGTTTTATTGAATATAATTAAATTAGGAGTATGCTATAGATATTTAATCTGTTTTTATTGAATTATATTTTTTTTGAATATGATGTTAATTCTAATATGCTTTTGTTGAATAATGGTAATTGGATGGAATGAAAAAAATTATTAGTATAAAGAATATCTTATCCTTTGATAAGTATGTGTATGGATATCCGATCCTCTGATGGGTATGAGGATGAAAGTTGAAAACCCAATGGTGATGGAGATAGGGATGGATGGATATAATAAATGGGGATGGGGATATGAAATCCCACTCAAACCCGATCCATTGTCATCCCTAGTGACACTACACTTACTAGATTGCAAAAAATGATTCCATTTTTAAATTTCAGCATTCCTAAAAGAGGATAACCTTCTCCACATTCTACACAAACATTTTTTGCATGTAACTAAAAAATTCAAATAGGTATATAGAGAATAGCAAACAATGACTTGACTTGATTGGTATATTACTTCTGCAAGTTGAAGTTTCAGATGCAGTAATAGCAGACAGTTACCTAATGTTTTCCAGTTCTTTTGAAGAGTTTTTGTTCTCCATGCTTCTTGGTTGAATATGAAGATTATAGTCAGGACCAAAATACTCGTAATATTCATTATAAGGCAATTTATTGTCTGGTTCCACTCCAATTGCAACTGCTGTCTGCAACAAGTTACATTGAGCATCAATAAACAGCTTGTTGCCAGTAGATTCTAGTGAATCAAAACATATACAAAACACAACCTCATAGCACCAACAGCGAGCAACATTGCGCATGGTATACCCACCACCTCCCAAAACCATCATGGGCACATTGAAGGATCTGAGATATCGTAGACAATCTGCATGGCCTTTCACAGACAAGTTGAAACAACCTAGTCTGTCCCCTGCCAATGAATCAGCACCACATTGAAGGACCACTGCGTCTGGTTGATAAACCTCCATAACCTTTTGGATGACAGGTCTAAAAAGTGCCCGGAAGCTATCATCATCCATCCCATCATTTAGAGGAACATTTAGAGCATAGTACTTTCCTTGCCCAAACCCAACATCCTTTATATGGCCAGTTCCAGGAAAGAAATCCCCATATTTGTGGAATGACACAGTCATGACTCTGTCAGTTGTGAAAAAAGCCTCTTCAACACCATCTCCATGATGGATATCAATGTCCACATAAAGTACACGCTGTCAACTGAACAAGTTAGCCAAACATACTACACAGCTTTACAAAGACAGATACTGCATACAGTCATGTTGATCAAACCATATACAAGTACCATTTTTGTTTCTATTGTATAAATATTAAATACATAACAAACAAGCACAGATCCAAAAATTGATTTATGATTCATGTCCCACTAATAGCTTCCAAGAAATAGACACACAAGAAACAATGAGCCAAGCAGCTATCTATATTGGGACTGTCGGGGCAAATCATGCGCTTTTGATTGGGATTGATCATGGTTTTGATGGTTTGGGCAAAGATTATAAGTTAAAGATCATTGTGGATCTAATGTGCATGAAGTCATACAAACTTGATGCAGATACATGGTCACTTGACACAACCAATGTGTTGATGGTTTGATGGCTCAAAGGTCCATAGAGTTCAGAGAAGGATGGCGTAAACATCTGAGTGACCAAAGGATGAGAAGCATCAGAGAAATGATAAGTCGAGAAGGCTTGGTAAGATTCCAAGGGAGTTGAGAATGTGAAACTTGTACACATAGGCTAGGGTAGACCACTTAAATAGAATGGACTGGACTTTAGAAATGATCGTAGTCAAAGTGCTAGTCGACTGGTACATTGTTCCGGTCAATTTGCTAATGAGTTAACTAAGGAATGTTCAAAAAAGAACATTTCTTATGTCCAATTCACCGTACAGTTGTCTAGTGTCCCGCTAATGTAAACCATGATCCGAAAACTAGACAATGCTAAAGCCACAAAGTGTCGTTAACTAAACAAGATTTGACAACAACTGTCAAACTCAATGTAAGCAATCGACTAATGTGCAAGTGACAGTTAGAGTTGACTCTGGCTTAGCCATTTGTCAATTGATGACAGTAATCAATCGACAGAGAAATTGTTTCCCTAAGGTGGATTGAAGTTAGGAGTTATGTCACAAAAAGACCCTAGATATTCACATACTTGTGTTAAAGCTAAACTTTGAGTGCTTTATCTTGTGCTCTTATTTTCTTGTCTACTTAACTCTCATTCATTGTAAGAAGTGTTCCGGTAAGAGGTTTCTACGCTCCAATTGACTACTAAGAAGGAGAAAATTACTAGGATTTATGAGGGATGATCCACCTGATAGATCAAGGTTGTGAAGTAAGAATTGGAGTTCTGAATAGGAGTGTCAAAAATGAGCCCGACTAGCCAATCCGAAACAAATCGAGTTCGGGTTTTAGGGTTGGTTTAGTTTTGGGTCGGGTTCAGATTGACCTAAATTTACGATTTTGGTTTTTTTTTTCGTTTCGGGGGGGGGGGCTCAAATTTTCTTTTAACAATTAAGATGTCGTATATACAGCAATAACAATAATAAAATATTGAGATAAAAGTGAAGAATTATAGGGAAATACTAAAATATTTTCAGGTTAGGTGGGTTATCCGGTTTAGGGTTTTCGGGTTGAGATTTTTTTTGGTAACCGATCTTCAACCTGACCCGAACTCGCCCAACCCACCCAAATTGACCTAGTTCGGAACCATGTTAAATCACCAACTTTTGGTTTGCTTTTGTGACTTTGTATTATATTCCAGTTGCATTTACATGTCTTTGTAGAACCAAACGGAAGCAAATGAAAGAAGGTTATTTACCCCTCCCCTCTAGTTGGCATCTAGATCCTACATGAATCAAGGCGAATAACTGGTGGATGCATTTGGTACATTGGTAAGTTTGCTCTATGATAATGTGTAAAAAATTATAATCGTGATACTTTGTACAAGTACAGTGTGTACATATGCAATTTGACTTATACTTCTGAGAATGCACAATTTTGATGGATGAAGCTTTGGCTGAAAAAAGCACAAAAGAAACATTTATTTTCAGGTCTAAATATAATTTTGCAATGGGAAGTATAGTTGTGACTTTGTGTATAAAAGGAATATGATAAAAGTCAAGTAACCATTTCAAACAACCAAGAAAATTGGACAATATAGAAATTGCACCATAACCATCATTTCTGCTTGTTGCAGTAAAATTTAACTAATATCAGACTTGAACGACAGGTGCAGGAAATCTAACAAAAATTATCCTTGTTAATATAATTACATCTAGGAATAAACTATTTTGTCAGCTCTTGTATTATAATTACTTTAGTATGACCAAATTAACAATATCATAATAGATAAGAAATGTTGACATAACGCCTTCAACAAACAGATACTGAAATACACAAAGGTAAACAGTAGGAGTCAGAAAATATTAAGAAAAGATCAAAATTGGTTAATGTAGCAATAATGTTTAAAACATGACTAATTGTGTGCACATAAACAAAAACACCAATGTTCTTGTGAAAAGTAGTCATAGACAAGGTATCAAACTGAACCATGCTGCCCAGCACGGCTGCAAAATCTTGTTCTGATCTCACAATGATACATGAAACTTAATAGCATCATTTAAACTACCCTATTTCTCCCACACCGCACAATCATTCCCTTGATTGGTCACACATGGTTTCAATCGATATGCATGTTCCCAGTTGGCATCAACAAAAGAAATCAAATTCATTTCCTTTAGTCAATCCCGAGAGGAGGAGCTCACGAAAATAGGAGTCAAGATATAAATCGAGCCTTGAGGGATTAAAGGATAGTACCAAACAGCCAACAACAATGATCAATGCAGGAAGGCATCAGAGACAACAACAATTGAAAGGCAACACTCTCAAATAAGAACGGATAGAGAAGACCTCTTCAGCATTGCTGTCATGGTTGCGGTGGGGAACAATGGTCATTGGTGTTGCAGCAGAAAATATGGTTCAAAATTTCGAGCCGTGCTCAAATTTTAGTTTATGACCGAAATGATATGATTTCGATATTGTATTGTGCCATGTTAATACAGTTTTAGTACTTTTTTAAATATAAAATATATTAATTAAAAAATATTTTTATTAATATTTGATCAGTATAGATATTTATTATTGAGTTTATATTTTGATATAGTCTCATAAAATATTTGATACTTATCGAGTACATGTCAATTTAAGCATAACTAAAGTCCGCCAAATAGACATGGCACAATCAAGTTTAAAATTAAACTAAATTTATATATAGAAGTTTATCCATTAGTAGTAATATATTTTATAAAGTTAAAAATTATATTATATTTAATTTTTTTATCTTTCTTAATAATCTGTCTCCAAAATCTTTGAAGGTTTTTTTTTCTCTATATTTACCTTGTGGATGTACGAAGAAGGGAAAAAGATAATCATGAGGGTTTTTTTTCACTACTTAACTTGTGAGGTGAAGAGATGAAGGAGAGAAAAAATAGTCATACTAAAGAGGTATTTTTTTTCTCTGTTTACATTCATGGACATATGAAAGGGAAAAAATTAATGAGGAAAAAAATTAATGGATCAAAGAGGGAAAAAATCAAGGAAAAAAACATTAGAAAGGAATTACCTATTTAAAAAAATAAAAATTTCATCTAAAAATAAAAATTGGAAAAAAAACAATAAAAAAGAAATATATATCTAAAAATTGCAAGGTCGAGGAGACCACCAAGACCTCATGTGGTCGTTGCGAGGTCACAGTGTCGATATCAGAGCCGTTGGATGGGTAAAATGGTAAATTCTGCCTTTGCTAACATTCGTGTTGTCACAAAGTCCCAAAGTCAAGAACTTGTGATTTCTTGCAATTTAGGAATGTTATGTCAGTTTATAACACCTTTATAACAATTAAATATTTCATATTATAGTTATATTATGTTAATTATATATAATAGATATATCAATTATATTATATAAAGGATAATTATGGGCTATGTAAGAAACATATTTATCAATCACATGTAATTGTTATATATTAGGTTCAAAATCCCGAACTGTGCTAAAGTTTCGATCTTTGACTTGAATGCTGCTGTTTCGGTATCGTGTCGATATTCCGATGCATGGTGCTAGTGATGGATTGGATATTGAAGGATGAAGGAGATGAAGTATAGGAAGGAGACATTGTCAGTACCGAATGGTAACTAGTTGTGGTAATTTACTAGAATGAAACATTTTGACTGTTCACAAGATTTCAAACTATGCTTATATATCAACTAAGTTATATCAATGTATTTATTTGTTGTTGATGATTTTATTTTAATTAATACCCTAATTTTTTTATAATACATAGCTATCTAAATGGTACCAAAACAACAACCTTATGATCTAGCTTGAAGATATAAACATCAATCAATTTCATTAGTAATGTTTACATTGTGATATAATTGGGCGCAGCAGTGGAGTCACATGCCTTAAGCAAAATTGTATCTGTGGATACCAAGATATTTCAAAGTGTTCAAATGCCACTTAGATTTGTCATGCAATAACAAAGCACTTGGTCCCAAAAGAAATGTTAAGTACACATAACAACAATATGAAGACTTTGATAAAAGAGCTTTCGGAGAGAGCACATCTCCAATGAATTTAAAGATTGTGGCAATATACCCACTCTTGCCACCCGGGATGAATATCAGTAAAAGCAAAAAATGTAATATAGTCATGGCACAACTCAACAGACACTAGCCAAAGTGGTTCAATTGTTGCACCAATATTGAAAGGGTGTGAATATTAGTGTTACCTCATCATGAGGTTGTATTGGTTATTTTTTTCCTTACATGGGACAAAGGCATCCAGTTAATATTATTGATATTGATCAAATGCTATGCTTGATGATATTTACACAAGGGAGAAAAAAATCAATTGCTAAATTTTTCCATTTCAATCAAATTTCACCTAATTCAGCAAACAATGCATACTAAAGTAGCATGATGCCTAGCATCCAAAAGTCTAGTCTTGATATTCAACCTCAAACTTATTACCCAACCTATGCAGCAATGAGGCTCACACGGGGTTACATTGATGTGCAATAATTGCACATGACCTATGCAGATGAGCTTTAACAACTTTCTACTATATTATAATAGAAAAGTGATATTACACAAATCTGTTAATGCAGCTGTAGAAAATCATGTGCATCTTACATATATACCTAATGGAGATTGTAGCTTGCGATATAAATGTAAAAGATATAAGGTAGGTGAACAGTCGCAATAGTGTCAACTTCAAGAATGCCAAAGGGCTAAAGGAGTAAGAACATCCATCATTGTTCTAAACACTATGTGCAATATGCACATTGATTTGATTATGGTGGGGATTAATAAACTTAATATAGTGAAGGTAGTAAAAAAGAGCAATCATTAATGAAAATCCTTTGCAATCATTATTGGATTCTTCATAGTCATCATCAAATTCATTAATTAACAAAGAAATTTGTTTATTGGAAGATTCTATAATCATAGGAACTATGTTTGCAAGCCACTTCTATTAAAATCATCCAAGAAAAAAGTAAAAATCAGAAACTAGAAAACTTCTCTGTACCCTAACTGTTAACTGTGGAGAGCCAAAAAAGTTGTTATATTTATTAAATTTTAGGATTACATTTTAGATTCTTGTAGTAGTAGAACCCTTATACATCATTTAGCACACATCAACATAGACAAAAAAAAGTTGTAGATGGACAACGTTTACCATTTTCATAAAGCAATAAATTAAATCAAGATGCTCCAATGGTTATCAATCAAGTACCAATATTATATTGATATAATAACTAAAAGATGAAGGGCAATCTTGGCACAATGGTAAAGTTGTTGTCGTGTGATTTTGTGGTCACGAGTTTGAGTCGCAGAAGTAGCCTTTTGCAATGCAAAGTTAAGTTGTGTACGATAGATCCAATATGGTCCGACCCTTACCTTAGACCCTTTATTGTCGGAAGCTTTGTGCATCAAATTACCTTTTTTATAATAACTAAAAGATAGGATAGCCATATAGGAAAGGATGATCAATTGAAAATTACATAAAAATTTAAAATAAAATTATAATATTAATATTGATAACAAAATATAATGCAATTTTATTATTTTAGATTATTATCTTAATCTAACATATCAATACCAATGCAATCTAGCTACAAATGAAATTCCATAGTGACCCTTAGAAGTGTAATATCAGAACTACAATCAAATAAATAATTAACCATTGAGGCTATTAATAAGAGTCAAATATTTTGATAGACATATGGTTCTTTTGGCCATTCTCTTACGGTGCTATGCACATCAAATTAGAAGTTGGTAAATATATAATAATTTATTATTATCCATTAGCAACACATATACAAGAATATTTTATTTGCCTATTTATCTTATAGCTAAGTAATGATTACAGTAAAGAGGAAGACCTTGAATCTAAAAAAGACTACGGTACAGATTCTCTTATGCCACATCCTCAAGTAGCTGGAAAGAAATTGGTGGATATGAACTTGGTGTACTACTGCTATCACACAACTTGACCAAAGTCACGGGGTTTCAAAAGTGAGATGGAACTTTTGTATGAACATAAAATAAATGAAATGGCTTTTCTAAGACCAGGAAAACAAATGAAAAGCAACTAAATTAAATAAAACTGTAATTGCCTCTAATTACTACTAAATCTTGTAAGTTGCATAGAAGCAAAAAATAATCAACACTAAACATCGATTGTCAACAATGAAGCAAGAACAAAATCTATGATGGAAGAGTAACGGAAGGAAATGTACAGTCGGCTTACCCTGTGGTACTTGAGGAGCTCAAGGATGCCAAGGACAATGTCGTTGACGTAGCAGAAGCCGGAGGCCTCGCACTTCTTGGCGTGGTGTAGTCCGCCGGCCCAGTTGATGGCAATGTCGGCATCTCCGCGGTTGATCTTCACGGCGGCGCCGATGGAGCCGCCGGCGGAGGCCTGGCAGAACTCGAAGAGGCCTTCGAATACGGGACAGTCCTCTCCAACGTTGAACCGCTTCAGCTGTCGAGCGGACGCAGAGGCGGAGGCGGAGTCGTACGCGAGTTGCCCTTGCGCGGAAACGAGGGCAGCGGTGGCGGGCGAGACGGAGGCGAGGAAGTCGACGTACTCCTCGGAGTGAAAGCGGACGATGTCGGCAGCGGAGGCAGGAAAGGGGCGAGAGATCTCCATGAGGCGATGGAGGGCGTAGTGCACAACGAGATTGTGGGCCATACGGATGCGGTGGGGCTTCATCGGGTGGCCCTGCCCGTAGTAGTAGTCGCCGATGGTGGGCTCATAGAAGTAACTCACCCGACGCCTCCGACCGTCCCAGCACGATGCCGAAGGCAACGACGCCCCATCGCCGCTGGCGGCTGCCGATGGCAAGGCCATCCAGACGATAGTTGCCTGGCTCGGGCTGCGTAAGAAGGCAGACAAGGCGGCAGATTTGGGTTGCGACCTGGGTTCGGTCTAGGGTTTAAATAGGAACTCTATTATTTTTCTACTCTTTAAATACGAAAACTTCTTACAATAATTTATTCCTACAAAAATATATACCGGGCTTCCGTCTAGGGTTTTAAATAGGATTTTTTTAAAAAAAATCTTTTTAATTTGGTACAGCTCAAGGACTTCTTGTCATACCAAAAAAAAAATTGTCCATTAATTTATTAAAATTTAAATTCGATCCTAGAAATCTAAAAAAAAAAAAAAAAGTAAGAAACCTCCTACCCTCCACAAATCAAGGGCTATATAAACCATCAAAACACTTTTCCAGATATATTTTTCAACTTAGTCGCAAGTTTTATTAGTTAATCTCTCTCCATCCGCTCTCCACTCAAAACCTTCAAAACACTTTTCCAAATCTATTTTCCCTCTCAATCGCTCCCACGCTTAGACATGGTGGCTATAAACCATTCACTGCCAACTCCCCCTTCTGCTTGTCTGCCACAAGAGTGCCACAAGCTTTTTTTTTGAACGGGCTGGAAGCTCTCCAAACTACCGCGACAAACAAAGCCGATGTTGTTGCTCTCACCCTTTCATTCTCGATCGTAACCCTTCCTCCCGTATCTGAGTAGTCACTAGAATGTGTAACAGCTACTTGTACAGTAAGTATTACACATCGATTGATACTTTGATCCTTCTACCTTGCAAATTAGTGATGAAGAATAGAAATTATATTTAAAATTATAGCATTTATATATCTTCTGGCTTAAACTCTTCCACGATATATTAACTCTTAAATAAATTAGTGATGGAGAATAAACTTTTAAATGTCTCTTGTTGTCATGTTTTTATCCAGTATTAACTACAACGTGTAGCTGATCTTTTTTTTTTTTTGATAAATTTATGTTTTTTTTGTTATCAAATTTATATGAAACTTACGAAATATCATTTCCCACATTTTATTTGATGGTAAGATGTCTCATTTTAAGTTATAATTTCCTCTAATTTGAATATATTATTTATACGTAATTCTAAATGATATATTTAATATAGGGGAAAACATATGTTATCTTTATTGAGTGTCAATCGAGTGTTTATGATACCTGGATAGAAGCAGCTAGATAAGTTAATGGTTTTAAGAGCGTTATATAACCAGTCTTTCAAGAGTAAAGAGGTGGCA
>JBBMJZ010413096.1:468659-479778 GCA_037833815.1 Zingiber zerumbet
AATGTTGGATTTCTCCCTCAACCACAATTCCCTTCATCTTATCTTCTAGTTTTTCACATAAAACCCCGTTGAGTTGTTGGACAACAAGTTGCATAAAAGAATCATGTGCCCCAACCAAAAGATTTTGTATAGAAAAGACTTTTAAGAGCCAAGGGAATGCTTCTCCATCTTCAACCTTACGGACACCAATTTCATCCTCAATTACCCACATATCATTAACAAGATATCCTTTACTGGAATTGTAACGTTCACTTAGAGACATAAATGAAGTAAAGCTCCGATCACTTTCTCGTCCATTAAATATATATTGATGTGGTGTATCTTTTCTGATTGTGTACTCCCCATGAATTTGATGGACAAACTACAAGGGCGAACTGTGCATGTCTGCTCCGGCCATATGGTAAAGTGGTTGAATAAGCAACATCAAGGTATATCGACAAGTGGTCTACAATATTTCGACCCCTTGGGAAAAATCAGCATTCGCCACTGTTGATTTTCTGGTTTAGTTCCTTGCTGGACTGATATAATTTCCTATCGGCTGAGGTTCCTCCCTAAACTTTTGATGAGGTTTCTCCTCGTCCTCTTGGTCGAGTGTTGGATCAAGCCCAAGAGAAGCTCTAATCTGCTCCTCCTCCTTGAGTTCTATCTTCCTCATCAATTTCTTCCTAGTCACAAATGGGCTCGTTAGTTGACTTAGTCTTATCTTTATCGTAAATTGGATCCCCGATAATTCTGATCTTGTTGTCCGTATCTTCCTCAAGAAAAAAATTATTTAAATTAAAATAAAATAACTTACGACCTTTAAGATATCGGGCACTATAAGCACAATGTGAGACGTCCTTAGTCGGAACTTGTTTGTCATGATCTCACCACGTACCTCAATGATCCTGTCTAGAATCTGAGTCAGACAGACCGACGGTTGAGGTGAATGGAATGTTGACCGAATCGCGATGTCCCGGATGGGGAGTATGTTGAGATGACTTCTATGTTGACCAAGTCATCAAAAGTCCTCTGGTCAAAGCTATCTGCAGCCAGCGACTAGGTCTCTGGTACGCCGATGCTCGAGACAGATCTAACGAGTGTATAAGTAATAGACTAAGACGTATAATAATGAAATGAATGTAAAATGAGTACGGAGAACGTACCCTAGCCCAGGGGGAGCCCTCAGGTGGATCGGTGAGCTGGTCGGGACGCTGCTCGACTTGTCGTGACCCGTAAGAGCAGATGACTCCGAGCAAGATGAAGAGCTGAATCTGATGGCACCTAGTCGAGTGCGACCTGGATCCGAAAGACGATATGCAGGTCGGGACCTCGCTGCGCCACGTCGACCGGGATATGACATCAACACGCACGCTGAGATACGACATCAGCACGCAAGCGGGGATGTGACATCAGCACGCAGTCCGAGATATGACATCGGCACGCAGACCGAGATATGACATCGACACACAGGCTAGGAGGTGACATCAGCATGCAGGTCGAGACATAATAAAGACACGAAGGCTGGAGATAGGTCAGCGACACGTAGGCTGAGATATGTCAGCAACACACAAGTTGGGGTATAATAATGGCACGAAGGCCAGAACATGACGGTGGATCGAAGGTCAGAATACAACAAGTCAGATCGGGGCACAATGACAGCGAGGGCTCAGGGGTCCAATCGACATCGGAGGTGTACGACAATGTGGATCGAAAGGAGTGTCGGATCACTAGCTCTGAGATGCCGGCAGCGGCGTCGACGGATGAGGACTGCTCGCCGTGGGCTATGGAGCCAATGACGATGCTGGAAGACGAAGGGATGGCTGGTGGCATGCCTGACCGGTGATGATGGTTGTGGCGACGGAGAAGGGACGAAGGAGGCATGCAAAAAAGGGGGAAGAGCGGTTGTGGCAGCGGACTGTAGCATTGGCGGTGGCTCTAACGGCTAGGACTACGGGGAGAGAGGAAGAGGAGAGGGAGAACAGAGGAGGGGACCAACGACTCACCGACGATGAGGGAGAAGGTGACGACGGTGGTTGCGTGTCTGCTCCCGGTGGCGGTCGGCGTTGGTGTTTAAGATGGCATACTTGAACAGGGAGACGAGGAGGGAGGATGATACCGGAGTGGATGCCGACGGTGGCTTTTCTGTTAAGATATTTTTTTCCTAGAAAGATCTCTTTTCTTTTTCTACGAGATTAGAATTGCGGTCTATATATTGGGATTCCATTCCTTTCTTGTCTTAGGGTCTAGACTCTATAAACTCACATGTCTAGTTGTATGAGGATCTATCCATTAATTATTAATAAAGTTTCCTTCTCTAGTAAATTCGATGAGTTTTCCCTTATTTTTTTGGTGCTAGTATCTCCCCTCTTGTTAGCTCATAGGATAAGAATAATCACTATCCTACTTGGCATCGGGGCTCGCTTTGCTTCTTAAAACTTGAACTTGCAACAGAAAAAACTTGAACTTGTAGCAGAAACCTTGAAACGAAACTCCACAATGCTAACATCTAGATTTTACTTGATATTAGGCCTGTTCAATCGGTCGGTTAACCGATTTATCGGTTTCGGTTAATTCCGGTTAACCGCATTTTATTGACAATCGATTAACCGACCGATATTATTACCAGTTTCGGTTGGTTAACCGGTTCTAACCAAGAACTGGTAAGCCTGGTAACTGCCACTAAGTGGACTAAAGCCCAGCCCAACTAAGTAGACTAAAGCCCCGCTGCAAGAAGTGGGTGAACTGATGGAGTTTCTTGGACTAAAGCCCAGTTGCAAGAGTTTTAAATTATCTATAAGCATTAGAAATTTTATTTATTTATTTATTTTTAATATATATTATAACAGCAAACTTATGTTAGGTGTTCAAGAGCATCACTTGTTAGCTTAGATTAACCAATTTACCGGTTAAACCGGTTTAAAAAATACTAAACCGAAAACCAAACCGGTTAACCGGTTAACCGGAACCGGTAAGTTACCGGTTTCGGTCAGGTTTTCGGTTTCTCGGTTTTTTTGCACAGCCCTAAGTCATCTTTTGTATCAGTGCATATGAAACTGGCAGTAGTTTTCAAAATCTAGATAAATTTCAGTTAGGTTTGGTAAGCTGGTCCTAGTTCAGATAAAGGCCTACAATCAACAATTTCACATAAAGCATACAGATGAAAAAACACCCTAATATAAGATTAAACTTGGATATACTCAGAGATTTAGATTTGGGATTTGGATTTCTGATATTGCATGGATGAAAGCTCAATCTAATTTGACTATAAACCCACTCTAAATTTGAGCAGCATGCAACAAGTAAGATCAAGTATAATAGAAGTACCTCTAGTGCTTTCTGGACAGAATTCGCAGCCTCAAACTCTACAAATCCATAACAGAAACCTTGTAGCTATGGACAAAATCAAAATGTATACTTCTGTATTAGGTTAAACCAAAAGTCAAAGGAAATAAAAAATTAAATACTGGAAGGCTTTTAAAAAAACAAACCTTGTGACTTCTAACTTGTATTCCATCAGCCTTAATTGGACCAAATTTATTAAACTCTTGTTCAAGTTGCTCAGGTGTTGCATCCAATGGCAAACTTTTCACAAATATGGAATGGCCATCAGCTAAAAAAAGCATACCATGTATAAGTATCAAGAGAATTTCTGAAGTTACTCGCAAAAGGAAATTTTAGCTAAATGAAAAGATCATTATCACCTTCTGCCTCAATAACATTGCTTCTTTCTGCAGTACTAGAATTGGTAGTAGGTGCATCAGTTGTAGGAACTGCTGAAGGAGCAGGAACAGGCACTGGTTCTGCTTTAACTGTTGGTTGCCTATGAGGAATGCGTGCCGGGACTGATACAGCAGTACTATCTTTCATAATCTTTACCTGCATCCACACTCTAGATCCTTACAAGAGGTATGCTAAAATACAGGTAAGCTAACAGGCATTTACATATGTAGTTTCATTGGAACTTTTGATCCATAGAAAGACAACATACATATATTTGTATTCAAAAAATGGTCATTTGATATCAAACATAGTCCTTTTTTCCTTTCCTTTTTTCAATAAGTATGTTTTAGGGAAATGTATTAATCCCTAGATAGTCCCCTCTACTATGTAAATGCATTGTTCTTCTTATAACTTTACAATTACACTCATGAAGGCTATATATTCACATCTAAGTCTCTGTATAATATTATACATAAGTGCCTAACACTCCAATAAAGCTGGTTCAAATATATTGAAAAGACACAACTTGTTAAGAGATGTACTCAGCTCTAGCACCTCTTAAGGACATATCAATAGCTAATTAATCAGTTAAGCATAGTTTTTTCTATAGCAATAGTGCTTAATTGATATACCAGATTCCAATACTTTCTCTTTTCTGTAATTTTTAAATTGTCCTTATATTGGATTTTGTACAACAGCTTATACTATTTATTATGCAATGTGTTAGATGAGATCTAAATTTTCAGACCTTTGACACAGTGGGTGATAAGTGTCAGGGTGATGCCACAGGGAGGCGAATGATGAGGTCATGTGGGATGGACAAATAATGACAAGTATTGGGATGATGGTGATGGTCATTGGATGAAAAACAGTTCATGAACAAGGCACAGTGAAAGACAATGTTGGTGGATGCTGCAAAAATAGTATCCAAATTTAGAGCCAATTATTCAGATTTCATGTTTCTTGATGCAAATCAAAATAGAATAAGAAAGTAGATGAGACAAGATTGTGGGCCTAGTTTGACTATCTCAAGGCAGAAGCGAGCGGCTCAATTGATGGTCTCAAGGAAAAGCAAATGGAACTTTTATTCACTATGGGAAAATAAAATTTTGAGGACTCTTCAGAAATAAAAGTAACAATGATATAGGTTTTAAATAAATAAATAAAAACAAAAAATCAACCTACTTTAGGCTCAGTCAAGATACATAAGGTAAATTGAAAAAAATGTACAGTAAATAGAATAATATAAAACTCTGGAGCTAGAAAATGGTTCATATAAAGTAATTCAACGTGATTAGAAGATCCAACACAATATTTTAATTTTAATGATTTTGCATAAGTTTCAATTAGACTGACCAAGGCTAACAATGTTATCTCATATTCTACATCCCATCTGGTATCACCCAGTGGTATCAGAACTAAAAGGCCTACTACATGTCTGATCCCTACAACTTCCTCCACTACTGCTTTCCACCACAACTTCCCTATTTGTTTCAACCAAAAAGACATTCCATTTCAACTTGTCAAAATCAAACTCCTGGATGCAGATAGAACACTATAAAATAAAACCAGTTGGTATAAATAAAAAATATGTTTCGAGCTATAGATCATACCACCAGACATAATACAGGTTACATATAACAAAAACAGATATAAGATCATTCTCTACTTTTATCAATTTCATGATAAAGGCACATATTCCAATCAAACACCTTGCATATAATCAAAGAGAATTGTTACTAGTTATCAAATTATAACCCTTACAATAACCCTAAATCCCTTGTATAGGTTTTATAATAAACCCAATCTAGTTAAGACTTGGAATCATGACTATTACTGATGCTTAGGCAAATATAGACCAAATTTAATTAAAATTAGCAAACAAAATTATGATAATTGGGATCTTGGAACTAGTCTATTTTATTTAAATTGTTTTGTAAGTTCTAAAATTAAGTGAACAAGCTCACAATAGAAAATTTTCAAGCATTTATATCAGCCCTAAACCCTAAAAACCCTAAAACCCAAGACCTATTTGCTAAAATTTTATATTATTACCATTTGGCTTGTCAATCATCAAGTTAATCTACTTTCTATCAATTTATGATGCTGTGAGTTAAAACTAAAAAGTGAATGGCAATGAAAGATGGGATAAATTGTTACTAAAATTGTTCATCAAATGAGGAGTCTCACAAGTTACCAATTAGCTTCTAAAAAGAATTATCATAAAATTACATTGCTAAAGAATATTGTTTAACAAATAAAAAAGACCATTATATCTATTTATTTAGTTTAATTCATAAGTGGGAAATGTGCTAGAAAACATCAGCTATACATGTTCAATGATATTAAATGAAAGGTGACGTTACACGATAAGATACAACTAGAAAAACAAACATTTGAAAGCAAATAGGAGCAGCTCCAAAAGATTACAAAATAAATAAAATGGAAAAGATATGAGCAAAGCAATTAATAGACACTAATTATAAGAGTTGAATATTAAAGTGGAAGAGCAATGCATTAAGGAAAATAAAAAGAATACTTTTTAGATAATGCATTTAAAAAAATTCATATATTTTGAACATTACTAGTAATAATGCCTCAATAGAGATCAATGAAGGATAAGTTCAATGTGGTTGAACAAATAACTAGGGAAAACATGCCTAGCACAAAATGAATGGCAAACATAGAATCAATGTAACAAATAGAATGTATAATTCTAAAAAAAACATGAAATGAGGTTATGACAAAAAGATCAACATTAAGGTTGACCTTTAGTACTCACAATGGAAGCATATGATTTCTTTGGCATGTCTTCTTGGGCAGTGACAGGACTTGATTCAACTACCACCACCGGGCTAACAGATGGAACTTCGGTAATCACCTCTGCAATAGGTTCTTCCTCTTCCACAACGAGGCCATTTTCTGAAGGCTTATAGACTTCCTCCTTGTCCAACACCTCATCCTCTACTGAGACAGTTTGATCTAGAGCTTGTTCCTCTTGTTGTGGGGGTAAAGCTGTAGGTCACAAGCAACAGCAAGATTTTTTGTTTTAATAAACTGATAAAATTTACAGCAAGACTAGAGAGTTATCAAGATAGACCTTCCTCTGCAGCATGAGGTTCAGCATTACCATTCGCCAGGCCCTGATTCACCTGCTGGTGTTCAGCCTCTTCCACAAATCTGAATATGTCGTTCAACACAAAAAAGCCATTATCCTGGGGAGCAAGGAAGAAAGACTGGATGAAGCTTCTCTTGACATTGTCCTCCCCTGTGAGGTACCCAGTCACAAGAACAGACACCCCATCACCAAGAGATTCTTGTGCATCCACAGTCTTCATCTCAGCTCCAACATGACCAGTCGACAACAACAGCTTCTGGTTGATCGCCTGCATCCCGTTCAACAATAAATACAAGAGAAGAAAAAGTTTATGAGGAAAAGAAAAGAATCTAAGGTGAGCATAACGGGAAGAAGAAAAAAAATTGAGTTGGATGCAATCACCTCAGTGGTGGTGACCAAAACCATGGCGCCATGAGAATCTAGCCTGCCAAGCTTGCTGCTTTCCTGGTAGAACCGGTGCAGCATATCAGGCGAATGCTGGAGGATATGATAGTACTGATCCACGAACGCGTTGCCCACCTGGATCACCAGCCATCATATCAGACGATCGCAACACCAAAAAGAAAATCGAAAAAAAATCAAAAGAGAAAGAACGGCGCAAACGAATCCGCTACCACTTCAGCAGGAAGCGGAGATCTTTCAACACCGGTCGGCTGTGCTGCCATTTGGCTTGAGGCGGAGGTCCAGTAAAGCCCTAGAAACGGATCCGAAGGGAAGCCAAGCCGAGGACGACTCAGGCGGTCGGAAGAGATCAGTTGGTGGCTGCCTCCCTGTTCTAGGGTTTTGATCTGGAGCTCGCGATCTAGGAACGAAGGGGAGGCAAACGGAGGGTCGCGGAGTTTTAACACGACGGGACGAAAATAGGCACGTGCGAAATCACATGCTACTCCCACGCACGCGGTGGAGCTATTTTTTACCTACATGCCAAGCGCGACACGTGGGCTATTTACGATCCGAGATTACGTTAAAAAGAGATATTTATTTTCATTGCAGTAAATATTTATTTCTACTATTGACCGGTAACATACGACACATTAAACAAATTCAACATAATTAGAAAATTAATGTTGATATGATGACATCATAAATACTATAAGTTTATGATATAATAATAGAAATAAATATTTAGAAAAAATAGTTACTTTATGCAGATAATTTTAAATTAAGAAAGGTATAATTAGTATAAATGCAGTAGAAGAGAATCAATATGTCATAATGAATTTATAGCATGACGAATATTAAATAATAGGTCAGCATTTTAATAATAAACAGCGTGCATTGCGTGATTATTGATTCGTTAAAATATATTATATGTTTTGATGATATGAAATATATGTTAGAAAATCTTATTTATTTCAAATTTAATACGTGGAAGATTATAGAATATTTTTTTTAATGAATAAAAAACTAATTTGTAAAATCATATGCATGTCAACAGTTTAATTAAAATGGATATGTCATATTTTCTATTCAGTAATATTTTATTCTTCTATATTTAAAAAATAATATTTAATCATCCTTATTAAAATTTAGATATAAAATTTTTTATAAAAGATAATTATGTCATTGTCCTCTTTTATTAATTTTTAATAATAATAAAGAAGATAAGTATATTAAATTAATTATTATATTAACTCTATATTTTCTACCCAGTAACATGTTACTCTCATATATTTAAAAACTAATATTTAATCCCCTTAATCTTTATCTAAAGTCCGAAATCCTATAACATTTTTTTATCATTTTTTAATAATAATAATAAAAGGGAAAAGTATATTGAAATGATTATTATATCTTTCGATAAAAATTTTCATAAAATATATATATAAACAACAGAAAAGTAACAACTCTGAAAAGAATAATTAGTCAAAAACTAATTCTATTACCATCATCAAACTAAAAAAAAACAAAATTCTAAAATTGATGAATTAAAATTAAATTAAGATAGAACAAAGTTTATCATAAAAAATCTCCTCCTCATCATTAAATTTGACATACAATGAAGTATGAGTGATTTTACTTCATCAATTTAGAATTCTAGCTCTTTTTTTGTTTAGTGAGGGTGGTGGAATGAGTTTTTAATAGGTTATCTTTTTAGAGTTGCAACTTTTCTGTTGTTTATGCAAATACATATATGAATTGTTAGTGCAATCATGTCCGGGAGGTTTTAATGTGTTGACAATTATTTAAGGTTGGGTTAATACATCGGATCTAACATGAGTTGCAAGTTTGTAGGAGAAGCCCTTGTAGGTCGGAAGATTGGATGTAAGACAAGAGAAGTCTATGGTGTTGGATCGAGACACACGTGGAGGGGCGGAGTGGATGAATCATGTGATTTTCAAAATTTCCTTTTAAAAACAAAGTAAATACGTGTAGCGGAAAAAAGCAAAAATAGGAAGGTACAAGAACGCAAGCAGTTTTACTTGGTTCGGAGTATTCGAGGACTCTTACTCAAAGACCTAGGTCTCGTGGACCTATCGATAGGTAATCAACTAATAGCCTCTTCTGGAATCGCCAGAAGAGGGGATTGAGTATAAAAGAAGAATCAAAAAAGTGTAATATGCTACACTTTCTTTTATGCAACAATTTATGTACAACATTAAAGTTTGTTACCCAACACCTTCATAGATTATCAGATTAGGCTCAGTGTTGGACGTCTCCTTAGCAGTGATCGGATGCAACAGCATTATAGCAGCGCAACAACAGGAAGCTGGAGCAGTCGGAATGTCAAACGGACACGTGGAAGCTTGTAGAGAAGATGACATGAAAGCCTTAGTTGAATGCCTCTTTTATAAGGGATGGAAGGCGCCTTCTATAGGCAAACTTTTTGTTGGATCATAAGAGAGGGGGGAGGGTTGAATCATGAGTTTTTTAAAATTAGAGTAACTTTTTAAAACCTTAAAATAAAATCATATCGAAAAAAAAACTGAAAAGAACACAAAAAGACTTAATCGTTTTTACTTGGTTTGGAGCATTCGATGACTCCTACTCTAAGACTCAGGTCCACGGACCTATCGATGGGTAATCCACTAAATGTCTCTTATAAAATCGCTGGAAGAGGTAATTGAATACAGAAAGATAGAGATAGTGTAACAACCTATACTTCCCTTTTTAAAGCAGTGGTACAAGACTTGCAACACTATTAAAAGTTTACCAACAATTGGGGGGAGCTCGTGTGTTGCTGTCGGTTTGCCAGAGATGATCAAATGACTCAAAAAAGTAGTTCAATGGTAGAAAGACTTCTATGAAGCAGCAGCAAGAAGCCAGAGTAGTTGGAACTTCAAATGGATGTATAGAGGATAGTAGAAGTGATATCTTAGAAGCCTTGCTTGTAATACTCTTTTATTAACCATGGAAGGCATCTTCCATAGCCTTGAAGACACCTCCAATGTAAGAAAACTGATCCCGAATAGCTTGCTCATTATCTGGAATGAAGTCTAATTTTCTCCATTGGAAGGGGCCTTCCATAGCACCGAAGGCACCTTCCATGAACAGTACGAAGGCTCCTTCTAATGTTTGAAGGCGCCTTAAGTATTGTTCATCCAAGGTCTTTTTTGCTCCTTTTGCCTTGCAAGTTAGGTTAGTCCAACACTACAATATCTAACCTGTAAAACAAGTTTTAGTACAATTATAATAAGGAGTATTAATTAGTTCATATCCTTTCGGGATCAGGATATAGTCAAGGTCTCAGTTTAGGGATCCAAAATAGACCTAAACTGTACTGACGCCTACTATCCCCTCAATCAGGGTGTGTCCTCACTTAGTCACTCTCCTTTAGTGACTTACCTTGACTTACCAATTTACAGTCTATTGACTAACCTCTCAACCTACCAGGTCTTCATGTCAGTTGTTAGGTCCGGACCTAACTAGACTTCGGCCAACTGTCAAGCCAATTGACCCAACCAGACTTTCCGCCAGATGTCAAGTAGGCCCTTTGACCTATATGGACTTCATACCAACTATCGGGTCCTCAAACCTAGTTAAGTTTCATCCCGGTGTTAGGTCCTCTAGACTTGTCAATCTCTGCACACTCGGTAAATGTATTAAATTACAAAAACACCTAACTTAACTCACTTGTTATTCATAAAAACCTGAGTTAGACTATTAGTGCAAATTACACCAATAATCTCCTCATTTTTGATGCAATCACTACAAGAAAATTGGGATTCTACAACACTTAAACGACAACGCTTTTTATAAAAAGCGTTGTCTATTTTTTTTAAACAACGCTTTTAGTGAAAAACGTTGTCTATTTCATTATTTTCTTATTAATAGACAACGCTTTTCTAAAAACCGTTG
>JBBMJZ010413096.1:558660-584481 GCA_037833815.1 Zingiber zerumbet
CTAAATAATAATAATAATAATAATAATAATAATAATAATTATTATTATTATTATTATTATGATGATGATGTAGACTCTTTTAGCTAGGCCAGATTCCAAGGACTGGGTTTCAATATGTGAAGCCCTTAATAATGTGCGCCAATTGTCGATGTATCGTGAGGAAAAGCTGCTTGAGGTCTTGTGAGTCATTTCCTCAATTTTTTTTACAAGTATTATTGGATTACAGTGATTTTGTTTTGTGTAATTAAGTTAGTAGACATTTCTCAAGTGACAGTATAGTCATCTTCTTACTATTTTCTTTTTCCTAACCTTGTATGATTGAGGATCTGTGATTCTATTGATTGTGAAGTCACTGAAAAGTTTAAGTGCTGTCTGCAAAACTGCAATTCTGACATCTGTTGACATATTTACATCTTACAATGGTGGAATTATGGACTCGGTGTATACCCTAGTATATTCATTTCCTACCATATATAAATTTTATTCTGTTACTTTCCTGTATTCAATACTAAAGCCCTGGGTTTTTCTTTGTTTCAGCTTGTCCAATTACTACTGAAATCATCTCAAGATAAGCGCAGTCTCCTGCAAACTATCACTTGGAACTTGCTGAGATTGATTCACGTCAACTGTAAATTATTGCTTGCAGGGAATGGAAGGGATCAAAGCTTACGGTATTAAACTCTGCTCCACTGCAGGGAGTGGAAGGAATCAAAGCTTCCTTTATTAAACTCTGCTCCACTGCTGGCTATGCATTTGCTATTTTTGTACATGCTATGACCATGGGAAATAAATGATCGAGGAAGTTGTAAAAGTGATCTAACAACTTAACAATTTGAGCTACTTTATTGTATAGATTCATTATTATTATGGGCTCCATCTAATTCTCGGTGTGGATAGTAATTATAATGCCACTTCATTTTAGGTTTGCTAGTTTCCTTCTGTGAAACAAATCTGCCATTTCAAATGGAAAACTGATTATGATGAAAGAAGAATTGTTATCATCGAAAAAGAATTGGTATTTTAAAGAATAGTTCGTTTTAACTATTTTACCCTCAAAATAATGTCTATCATATTAAAATGTGCAAGAATAATGATTTCTTAGGCTAAAATAAGATACAACTAAACTACGATGATAAATCTCCTAATAGCCCACGAATTGGCATGTAATTGTACGAGAGGTTGCTCCAATGAATTTTATAGTCTATTTTTAATGGGGGTAAAATATCTCAGGATAAAATGTTCTTCGTAATTTATCTATTTGTATTTAGCCGGGCGAGGCCGATGATATTGGGTCATTTAGGTGAACGTTATCACATTTTGCTTCAGTGAATTAGATTTTAAGGCTCCCACGAGTTTGCGTACTTGTATAAGTGTTTGTTCTAATAAATCTTAGGGTTAATTTTCAGCTAATACAAAATATTTTATTGGGTGTCTGACCTCCTTCATATAAAGGGCTGCCGCGTTAGGGCAAAATATCTTCCGTGATTTATTTATTTATATTTTGCTGTAAGACCGATGATACTAGATTGTTTTGGGTGAACGATATAACTTTTCTATTTTTTTATCTAATGAATTAAATTTTTAAAAATTATTATCATAAATGCGATGGTATATTTACGAAGGCCATTTTACACATGGGAGTCCGAATTACTTGTGTTGCTGGATCATTCATTAAAATTTATACGTGCTTCTCGATTTATCATTATATTAGTACTGGTAAACTTTTATGGGTCGGATAGGTAATCTTAGGGATTAAAATCGTAAGAGCGGGATCATAAAAAAAATCTAATTAGATTTTAATAAACTTATAGTATTATCATTTGTGCTAGACTTGTTGTCCCTTTTGGATGGTCTAGTGACTAACATATGAGGTGTTGTCATCATCAGATTTGAAGTTTGAATCTCGATATAGGTGCTAGTCACTATTTTAAAAATTAATAGCCATATGTGATATATCTTTTACGTGTTGATTTTAGGATGAGTTAGGACGAGCATATTCATTTTTGCAACCCTTTGTATCTGACTTGTTTTTAAGAAATTTGAGTTATTCAAAGTAAGATACGTTTGGTACGTCAGATCAGTGGAAAACTAGCTGGCACGCATGGCAGGAGAGAGCAGGCGAGCTGCTGCCAACCAAGTACACACCTCATTCCCAACCTCCTTAAAGATCACAATCGCCCTCTTCTTAGTGGTTGAGCTGCACTTTTTTCTTGCAATCTTCTCGCTCCGAAGCTGGCGTTCTTTCCATTCTTAAGGCACTTCAGCAATGAAGTTATACGGCGAGGCGGTCGCAATGTCCATGGCTTCCAGCGGTAGCACCAGATTATTGCACCTTCGTAGGCCATGGCCATTCAGGATCAAGCAAGAGCCTCTGGCTGCGGGAGCTAGTGCCATTTGCTGGGCGAGGAAGGGAAAGCTCAAGGAATTTCGTGTGCAGGCAGGTGGTGGCAACGGTAGTAAACAGGCGAGCGTGGACAGAGTCAATGGCAGGAAGGTGAATGGAGTGGTGCATGGCAGTGAGGCTTCTTTGTCTACCGGTAACGGAACTGCAGTGCGCCAGGTCGATGATGGCGGTGAAGTCTCCATGCATGCTTACAGGCTTGGGAGGTTTGTGGAGGACAGATTTGTTTACAGACAGACCTTTGTGATCAGGTCTTACGAGATTGGACCTGACGAAACTGCAACCATGGAAACCCTTCTGAATCTCCTACAGGTCATTGCCTTCTACCTCTATATAACTATCTATCTATATATTGTTCTTTAATTGCTTCACCGAGACTAAATATTCTGTGCCGGATTAACAAGAACAGGAGACGGCACTGAATCATGTCATGAGTTCCGGCCTAGCCAGTGATGGATTTGGTGCGACACATCAGATGAGCCTTAGGAAACTGATATGGGTCGTTACGAGAATCAACATTCAAGTCGAGAAGTACAGCCTCTGGTATATCCAGACCTCGCTAGTGCCATCCAGCATTGCATTTTATATATCGCTACTGATGAAGCCATTAATCAATGACTGTTTCAGGGGAGATGTGGTCGAGATTGACACCTGGGTAGCAGCATCTGGGAAGAATGGCATGCGCAGAGACTGGATGATACGAGACTGCAGCACTCGAAAGATCATAACGAGAGCGACGAGGTAGATGAATCTTTCAGCTTCACCACGCACGTCGGGAACCTCTCTTACCCGACCAATTTTCTTTTTCTGCTACACACGCAGCAACTGGGTGATGATGAACAGAGAAACAAGAAAGTTGTCCAAGTTACCGGAGCAGGTGAGGGAAGAGGTGAAACCCTTCTATCTGGAAAGGAGAGTGTTTTTTAACGGCAGCTGCGACAATGAAAAGATCGAGAAATTGACTGAAGACACTGCAGAGAACATCAAGTCAGGTTTAGCAGTAAGTGTCAGTGTTAAGTAATTGAATCAATCAATCCAGAACTAATCAAACATGTTTCTTTGACATGATTTAGCCAAGGTGGAGTGACATGGACGTCAATCAACACGTAAACAATGTGAAATACATAGGATGGATCATGGAGGTAATTATGCATTCTCTTTATTGGCTACTGCTCTAAGGAATTTGAATAGGACTCTGCTTCCTGCCAACTGCAGAGCGTTCCCATGAATGTACTGGAAGACTATCGCCTCACCAGCATGACTCTCGAGTACCGCAGAGAATGTCGACAGTCGAATCTTCTCGAGTCCCTCACAAGCCTCAACGAAGGCGGGGAGAACCCTGAGAATACAGCAAGTTCATACAGTGTCGAACTGCGAAGCACACACTTGCTTCGTCTGCAGGAGGATAAAGCAGAGATAGTGCGTGGCAGAGCAGAATGGAAGCGCAAGTAGACCATATAATTAACCGACCATCATCGAGGAATTTCATGTCTAGATTGGCAGCACTGTGTTATTCTTTTTCTCCTTTTGTTTTCTTTTTCCTTCTTGCTGAACTCCTATTCTTTGAGATGTACAGCAGAAAAGGGAACGCTCAGACTAGAGTAATACACCAAAACGCAATAAGATGGGTCCGCATATTTCTTATTTCTGAGGTTACAAAATCGACCGTCCAGATGGAATAAGATTCCTTAGCATCGCACGGTTTTTTTTTTTTTTTTATATTTTAAATCGTAGTTATTTAAAGGCATTTGACCCTTCTCCGAGAAACATGTAATACCGAAAGTACCCCTAATTTGATTCCCAAAAAGCCATACTTTGTCGAGGGGAAAGCTGAGTGGAAAAGTCCAGTAAAGTCATTCCCCATCTGCTATAAATAAACTGGGATTGGGGGGAATAATCTGTCGGCGTCTCCTTGCTGCCTGCGCTTTCTCCGGGACGTTCTAGACTTGCTCCGCCTCGCGCAAACCAATTAGGGTTTCCGGGGCACCTCTTCTATCCGCCTGAGACATTTCGTATCGGCAACGAGAGTCAATTCAATGGCGGAGGATGGCGTCCCGGCCGGGGATGCGTCGAAGGCCGTAGCAGTCGCGCCGGTGGGCCACGGCCTGATCCCGATTATGAATAGGCTCCAGGACATTTTCGCTCATCTGGGGAGCTCCTTCAGCATAAATCTGCCACAGGTGGCGGTCGTCGGGAGCCAGAGCAGTGGGAAGTCCAGCGTGCTCGAGGCCCTCGTCGGTCGGGATTTCCTACCGCGGGGCACCGACATCTGCACCCGGCGGCCTCTGGTCCTGCAGTTGGTGCGCCTGGAGTCATCTTCGGCCTCTGCGGTTGAGGGAAGGGAGGAGTGGGGGGAGTTTCTCCACTTGCCAGGCAAGCGGTTCTATGATTTCTCCGAGATCCGTCGTGAAATCCAGGTGATTGTGGCTTTTGAGGTTGTTTAGTGTTATTTTTTTTGGATGTTTCGTTTTTTATTATTTGTACCAGTGAGATTGGGTTCTCCTTCTGATCGTTTAAAAAAATCCTTGGGAATTTCAAAATTGCGCTTCTCTAGTTAACTACTGCCTTTTGGCTTGACAACTTCAACCTTATGCATTTTTACATGTTAGCTAATTGTTAGTTTGTTACACGGGACGCTACTGTTATGGATGTTGTCATCATGAGTAGGGGCTTTTAGAAAATAAAAAAAGGAAGAGAACAAGAATATTAGGTGCTGCCTAAAGCATGCCTTTTGGAACTATATCCTAATGTTTTTCTTGACTATTCTATAGATGGCATCTGTAGAAAAGGTGTTAGGCGGAAAATTATGATAGTTAGGGTTATTTGCTAATACCCAATAACCCATCAGTTTTTTCCTTTTTTTTTTAATTTAAATTCTACCCTAAACCCACCTAGGGGCCCTTATTAGGAGTGCCTACCATCTAGGCAAAGCGGCCCTTAGTCTAAAACTGACTTGGTGGTTTTCTAGGATGATTTTTTAAAACAATGATAGATGCTTCATCCAACATAAGGCTTTGAGACATGGGGAATAATGTACATATTTAACCTTGGGCAAAATTTCAAAATTTCAATTTGTTTCTACCTAGGGGTGTAATCGAGCCGAGCTGAGCCGAACTCTTGAATGTTTGAGCTTGACTCATTTATAATCGAGCCGAGCTCGAGCTTTATGGCTCACGAGCTTATTCGAGCTTTATCGAGCCTAAACGAGCTTAATAAATATAGATTATAAATTTAAATATTCATTAAAAACTAAATTATATATTTATATAAAATTATAATATTCTTATTAAAATTTATAATTTGAGTGTAAAATTTAGAAATTCAATATCAAAATTATTATTTTTTTATTTAAAAGTTGATTCATGAACTCAACGAAAGTGTTCACGAGCTAACGAGCCGAGTATTGCGAAGCTTGAGCTTGTTTTGTTTATATTAACGAACTTCATTAAACGAAATCAAACGAGCTTTTATCGAATCGAGCTTCGAATAGCTCATGAACGGCTTGGTTCATTTACATCCCTATTTCTACCCCTTGCCTTCAGGAAGATATTTTAGACATATATTAGAATTGCATATTTGTTGATTTTTTGTACATGTATAGAATGACATAGATGTTGAGCACATTTTGGTATTGGTCTTGAGTAGTTGACTGAAATCTCATATTCAAGTGACTTAATAGGTTCTGACATAAAAAAGAGCACTTTACAAGATAAAAATATTATTAATTAAAAAACAATAGTTAGATGGGTGCTGTTAATTGGAATAGCTATACTACTCCTACTCGTCTACCAATTGAACCAAACCTAGTCAACTTAATATTAGTCCAGGATGGGCGGGGCTTCCTCAAGGGGGATGATTCCTAATTTTCTGCCTAAAGGCATCCCTTTGGGGCTTCAGTTGAATCAGTTTCCCAAAGGGATCATTGCTTCTTCAGGTGGTAATGGTCCTAAGGAGTGGGGGAATGACTTCCTCCCAAAGTCTCCTTCGACCCCTTTCATTTCCTTTCTTAGTGTGACCTACAAGACCTTCCCAAAGAGAAGTTAGTTCCATATCTCGTGCATATTCTTTTCTATAAAATGTTTATCAATATGGAACCACCATTGCTTCGAACATTGCGAAATCAAAAACCAATTGGTTTGGTTCTTCGTCCTGACTAATTTCTAAACAATGTCAATTCATATAACCGGTAGCAACCTCATGGCTTCACCCAGACAGAGGGCTTTCCTTAGTGAATGAAGATGATCACCACTTTCTTCTCTATATCTTTCTTTTGAATGAGACTCCTCAACCAATTCAATATTTCAAGTGTTGGAGCCAGGAACATGTATTACCAAACTTTCAATCAATTCCATGTGCAGGTTTGTGTTTGATGATTGTTTAATATTACTTTTACCTAAGCATTAATTCTTTTTTTCCCCGTTTTTTGAAAGGAATGGAATTTTATCACACTTTTGTACTGACGAGCAACTTGTTGAAACATAGGCATTGCACCTATGTTGCATTGTAGTGCCACTGTGATGTACATAAACCATTTTCTAGTACTGCGGGTCTTGTTTTCTATTGGTTCTCTTTCACTGAAACTGCAAGTATGCACATTCGCATATCTTAGGCATTTAATTGAGATGACTAAAAAGAACCTGATTTAATAAGAAGCAAGGGATGAACAAAATTACCCTTCCTGCGATTTTGAGTATTTTACTTCTTTAGGTATCCTGAGATTTGAAAATTTTGTAATATAAAATTTTTCAAGAGCTAAAAAGATTTGTGTAAACTCTCTATCTTTCAGAACACAATGATCTATTCTGTGATTTGTGGTTGCTGAGTTCTGATGATCAAGTAAATTACAAGCTTGAATGATTAAGATTTAAGTATAAACTATTTTGGTCTCTTCTAGAGTTCTTACTAATGGTATTCTCTCTTGCAGGCAGAAACTGATAGAGAAGCCGGAATGAGAAAGTCTATTTCTGATAAACAGATTCGTTTGAAGATTTTCTCTCCCAATGTTTTGAATATTGCTCTTGTCGATTTGCCTGGAATTACTAAAGTGCCAGTCGGTGATCAACCAAGTGACATTGAAACTAGAATTAGAACAATGATAATGTCATATATCAAATATGAGACTTGTATTATACTAGCTGTATCGCCAGCAAATGCAGATTTGGCAAATTCTGATGCACTTCAAATTGCAAGAAATGCTGATCCAGATGGTATGATTGTCAAATATGCCATTTTATTTTATTTTTTATTCCGTCCTGTTTGTGATTGAGTAGCAATAGATCAAATAGATTTTATCTTAAATTGGATTGACTGATGTGCAAATCATTAATTGCCGGCAGGTTCTCGCACAATTGGAGTCATCACAAAGGTCTTGTTTGTGGTCGCTCATAAATTTTAGTTTGTGGCTATGGTGGCCCACTTGCACTGGTCTAATATCACTAGTTTGTTCTTGTGGTTACAGCTGGATATAATGGATAGAGGTACTGATGCACGCAATTTCTTACTTGGCAATGTGATTCCTCTGCGACTTGGTTATATTGGAGTTGTCAATCGTAGTCAAGAGGTACTTCATTTATGTTATCGTATGGTGCTGACTTACAAATAGAAGCAGAGAGGCTACTTTCTCATATCAAAGAAGCTACCTCTGGGTTCCTAAGTGCAGCACACGATCTAAATACTTTGCTCTTGTAATGTAGGACATCAATGTCAACCGTAGCATTAGGGATGCATTGGCTTCTGAAGAGGCTTTCTTCCGCAACCATCCAGTACACTTCCTTGCAAAACTCGGATGATTTCTTCTTCATTCATCCCCCCACCCACCCGCGCGCACACACACACACAAAACAAA
This sequence comes from Zingiber zerumbet, assembly GCA_037833815.1. Classification (NCBI taxonomy): domain Eukaryota; kingdom Viridiplantae; phylum Streptophyta; class Magnoliopsida; order Zingiberales; family Zingiberaceae; genus Zingiber; species Zingiber zerumbet. Next base: position 566,907 of record JBBMJZ010413096.1, read on the forward strand.
ATTATAGTAACTGTTTCAATTTTCTGCTGTAGGCATATCATGGCCTTTCTCATTGCTGCGGGGTTACTCAGCTGGCTAAGAAATTGAATTGGGTAACTGCTGAATTTTAATGTTATGAGGCTCCATCTGATTGCAAAAGATAAACAAATTGGTTTGACTATACTTACTGTTAAACTTATGGCTGTCTGTTAATCTAATTATGCTGCAGATTTTAGAACAACATATCATGGCTGTCCTTCCAACATTGAAGTCTCATATAAATACTCAGTTGGTAGCAGTTGCCAAGGAGCATGCCACATATGGTGAATTTGAAGAATCAAAGGTGTGCATTGCCTGTTTTGTAGTCCTTGTTCAACTGATTTCAGTGTTAAGAATTTGTGACTTAATGTTGATGCTATATTCTCTGACATTGAAATATGACACCATCTATTATTGATATGGAAGCTTAGATATTGTTAATAGGAAAAAAATCCAGTTGTATTGATGTTGTCATTAGAAAACTATTACATGGTGTGCAAATATTGGACTAGGGACTAAACCCTAATATCAATAACTATTAATAACTCACTCCTCAAGCTGAAACATAGATGTATCTATATTCAACTTGTTACATAAACTAAAAATAATCCTCACAAGAAAAACACAAATTAAGGCAATAACATGATGAAATTGAAAAACAATACTTGTGTGATATAGAGGTGCAAGTCATTTGAGTGTATTTTTCCATGTGATAATGTTGGCAATGCATGGTCGAATGATGAAAGAGGAGAAGAGAAACAGTGAGGGTCCTAAATGCCTACTAAGAGGGTGAGTAACACATCTAAAAGAAGCTCAAAAGTACGGAGGAGGCATTTATGTTGAACATTGGAAGAAATTAGTGCTGCTCTCATTTGACAGAGGAGAGGCTGAAGTGAATGAAAATAGAATGATAAAGATATAGCTTTCTAAGAAGCAGAAATTGGAAAAAGGTGGGGAGGTTAGAAGAGGGAAATAAGATCCAGAAAGGGGTAGATATTCTCCCAAAAAAATCCCCTTACTGTATGCAGTCATCAGCAAGCTTGTTGGAACATGATATTCTAAAATTGTTGAAGAAAAGCATAAAGAAGGAGAAGAGACAGAAGAAACATGCATTACAGTGGAAGGAGTATCAAGAAACAATGAAGTTTTGAAGCAAATAAGTTGAAGACAAGGGCACAAAGTATAAAAGAGAATCAACCACAAAAAGATAAGGTGTATTGAGAAACATGTAGTTATAAACAATAGCAAGATAGATGTAGTTTTATATATAGTTGATGAAAATCTGGAGAAGGAATCACAATGATTTGATTTCCAGAAGAACTTAGGCAATAGAGAAGGAATCACAATGATTTGGTAACCGGAAGCATGAGCTCAGAAAGGTGGGTCTTGGATCTGGCTTAGGAGGTGAGCTCTACAACTCCTTTGGTCCAAATGAAGATTGCAGAAGGATACATTTATTGGTATTTGAATTGCATAATTGGTTATGAGTACTCCCATAGAGATACATTTATTTATATATTTGCAAGATTTACCTTGTTGTTTAATTTAAATTTGATTGATAATATGATTTGCTTGGGCATGCCAATATGAGAGATTGACTTAAATAAATTTAGACATTTTAATTATGAAATATTGACTTAGTTATGTTTTAGAGTTCAATTTGTTATTATTTTTAATGTTGTCATTATCAATATGTTTATTTGGGTTAGGTTTGGTGCCTATGGGTAGTGATGGGATGGGTTATGGGTAGATTAGAAAGTATCCATACTGCCGGGGATGTTTTTGGATGTATCAAGTGGCCAATCGGGTATGAATGTGGTAATAAAAAATTCACGACTGGTTTACTCATTGCTACCCCTATCCTTTCCTCTATGATTGGTGGTTGGTTGTTGATTGTATGTGGGGTTATATCACTTATAATTTGGCATGGTTATTTTTATACTTCCAATTTTCCTTCACTGACCAAGATATTTAGAGATTACTGTGGTAATATTGAATTCTTTATGCATGGGTTGTCTTTGTTGCTTGAAGTGCATGCCTTGGCTAATTTAACACTTCTCTTAAGCTTGTTCGAATTCTGGAGGCTATGCGCAATCCATCTTGATTGTCGAAGTGTAACTCTGTTACCAATGGACTCTGTGAGAGCTTGTTCTAATCAACATACTATCAGAAGCCATCAAATCAATTTGATGGCCAATTGTAGCACTCGTGTAAATTCATGTATGTGATTGCAACAGAAGATTGTATAACCTGTTGCAACATAGGTCTTGAATATTATACTTCCATATTCAATCAACCTTCACATCTTGTTGATTTGTTTATGATAAAATACACTATATTCTTCTCATTTTTATAGTTTTTATCTTCATTCACACATTGGAAAGCCATCTGGCTATATTTATTAATTTCACACAAGATATGGTGTAAAAGCAAATCTCTATGCAACTAATGTCATTATTATTATGCTATGTATTTAATTATTATGCCTATCATTGATGAAAGCTTATACGGATGTGGAACTCTTCATAAGCCAAATTTGTTATGTTTAATTGATATGGCTGAAGGCAGTGTATCAATTTTGACTGTTTGCACTAATTTTTTTTTTTCATTCAAGTTTATTTGCTTTTTCGCTCTGTTTCTGGTTTTGAAGGTTGTGTATTCATACTTGATGATTGAATAAGATACAATTCCTTATTATATTCTACATGATTCTCTGTGGAATTTTTTGTAATTTTACTTAAACTTCAGGTCTTACAATATTTAAAGCTTACTCATAAGTATGAGTTAAACTTGTAATCGCTTTTCACATCTTTGTTTGTAATTTTGTATTGCTTACCTATTTTTCTTATGCATCAGGCTGGAAAGGGAGTTAAAATACTTAACACTCTTGCCAAATTTTGTGAGGGTAAGCATGGATTCAATTTGACATTTAGATTTTTATAATGTTCATATCTTCAAGCTATCCTGCCCTTATTGATTGTTTTTAGTGCTCTATATTTTGAATAAAATACGTGCTGAATAAAATACATACCACTTATTGATTCCTCTATCAATGAGGTATTCTTGTTTAGGCAAATGAATTGTCTCAACTTTTCTTCATCAATCATTTGTGACATCATTATAGTCCAAGCTTCTGATAAGCCATATGATATTAAGAATGAGAATTCAGTTTTGTTATGATTTGTACAAATACTGAAGGATTATAGAACTGCCAGGTGGAAGCCACTCAATTGATAATTTACATGGAAAAACATAGGTAGTCCCTTCCCTCATTTATGCAAAGTTTGAAATATCATTTTGAGCTAGGATTTGTTCCTTGATGGAATGTATGGTGCTGGTATCACATACCAGATGGATTGACACATGGTGCCAAAGACACTAAGGAGGAAGGAATTTTGAGGGGTGTCAAGGGAGAGGAGGATCAAAAGAAAGGAATCCCTTTTGTCGAAGTAGATCCTTGTCTCGACTTACCTGTTGTAGAGTCCCATTACTGAAGCTTTGTCATGAAACAACCCTAATGGAAGGCTCATCATAAAACAATAGAATTGTAGCCCTCTGTTCATTGAAGCTTGGCTCTTGTGATCGCTCATGAAAGCTTTGTTGCGATTGCTTGTGTAAGCTCCATTGCAGAGTCCTTGTCTTTTCAAATCAAGGGCATTGAATTTGTATTGCATGTCAGTCAATGGATGGAACGCTAAGATTTACTCACGCAGACTAATATAGATCAATTTTCAAAACCTTGCAAATATCTATTTGTTTTATTGTGATTTACATTTACACCCATGGAACTATATTGACAGCTAGTGTTCACTATTGTTCAACTGGTATGATCTTTGAGAATCCTGCCTTACACTGATCACACCCTTCCAGCCCGTGAATCTTGAATAAAACCAGAATTACTAAGAAAAAATACTGAGAACTATAGTTGTTTAGTGAGTTTGCTTACAAATAGTAAATTGAAAGATAATATTGACTTCTAGAAGACAAAAGAAAGTGGTAAAGGTCAAATAGGAGTGACTTGATATACACACTTAACAGATGAAAGTGACACATTTTGCTAGTGGATGAATAGGATGAAGATGTTGGTGAAAGACCAGAGAAGAGAAATTTAAGCAGATATGTGCTCAGGGACTTTTAAATCTAGAACCCAAGAGTTTCATCCAGTACTCTGCATCGTGCAAACATAGAATTATCTTCTCAAACCAGTGGTGACACAGATTGACATAATGCACCCATAGAGATATACCACTTAAAGAATTGTAGATAAATTGATATCAGTTGTAGGAGACCTGTTGCCAAAAAAAAACATCCTTGGGAATTTTTGTTAGATCGATTCTTGTCATTCAGTTAAGTTGCTGAAACCTAGAAGCATATGAGAGAAATCTGTTGAAGATCATAGAATTTGTGGATAGAAAAAAATGCAAGCAACAATAAACTTGGTGTAAAAAAGATATGTGGAGATGATAGGTTGAAGAAGAAATCTGTTGGAGTCTCAGATTTGCAGAAAACAAAGAACAGAATAGAACAGATCTGGCGGACTGTCCTGGATTACAAAGCTCATTTCAAAATCTAGAAGATCAAACTTCCTGGCCTGTTAATTCTCTACTTATTTCTGATTTGATAAAACTAGTTTTAAACAATTAACAAACAAAAGCCATATTGTTTGACTTATAATTAACATGCATTACAATGCGTGTCTTATGCTATGTGGATTGCTTTGGTTCATGATGTAAGCTTATAAATTTTCTTACAAAAATGTTTTTTTTAATTCAATAATGTAATATATACATTTATGGATTCCATATGTACCCCTACTGCAAATTCATTAATGTGGGGGACTTAAATTGAATACCACCTGCATGCACTTTTAAAATTGCTGATTTCTGGTACTAAAACTGAAACATTCACGGTAATCAAATTGAACTTGTTTTAATATTGGAAAGCAGAACTAATTGAGCTCAACATTCTCAAGTGATTTTCATGATCATGTTGGTCTATTTTCTGTGTATACTAGGCCTTGTCAGTATACCTTCTTGTAATCTTGCAGTATTTTACTATACTGATTGTCACCTTGTGTGTGTTTTTGTTTCTTTGTATTGATGTCTCTTTGATATTCTACTGTGTCGTGATCATCATTTTTGCTTGTAAGATTAAGTTCTCTAAACTAATATCATTCCCTGTCTTGCAGTTTTTTCTTCAATGGTGGATGGAAAAAATGAACTGTCAACAGATGAACTTTCTGGCGGGGCACGAATTCATTACATTCTCCAGTCAATCTTTGTGAAGTGCCTCGAGGTTCTTTTCCTCCTTTTAAACTAATCTGGCTCTCTTTTTTTTTTTACGTTATTGTTATGTAAGAATTTGGTGGGCTTGGGTGGAATTTTAATCACTGTTTTTTTACGTTACTGTTATGTAAGATTTGATACGCTGCACAACCGCTATGTGTGACACGCGTGGGCGACTGAGTGTTCACTTCCGAGCGCCCCAACTCACTCAGTCGCCCACGCAAGTTGCGCACAGAGGGTGTGCAGCGTATCAGATTTCTATATATATATATATAGTCTGTACGTTTTTCTAACTCCATGTAATCTGCACATGGGTAGGAGGTTGATCCTTGTGAGGACATAACTGATGAAGATATTCGCTTGGCTATTCAAAATGCAAGTGGTCCAAGAACTGCTTTGTTTGTTCCAGAGGTATCAATTGTTAGACATTTTAGACTTCCTAATCTATGAGTTTGACTTATGGACTTTTATTTTTTTAATCTCAGGCACCCTTTGAAGTTCTAGTGCGAAGGCAGATAAGCCGACTGTTAGATCCTGGCCTTCAGTGTGCGAAGTTCGTTTATGACGAACTAATAAAGGCATGCATTCATTAATTCCTGAATCAGTATCTTATATGTGTGTATTCTCTTATATGTTCTTAGCATCCTTGTCGTTTTGACTATTTTTCCTTTGTAGATTAGTTACCGTTGCTTAACCAGTGAGCTACACCGTTATCCTGTCCTCCGAAAGCGCATGGATGAGGAGATCACTAACTTCTTACGAGAAGGCCTTCAACCTGCAGAAATAATGATATCTCACATCATTGGAATGGAGGTAGATCTTTATTTCCTTTTCTTCTTTGTGCAAGCTAAAGAATACTTATTGCTATCTGCTTTAGATAAATGATTGTACAACTTAGTGTTTACATCTACTGCATTGATTCTGCTTCTGTATTATTGGTGTGACCTGTGTAGGAGAATCAAAGTTCTTCGAAACATTGTACCAAAATATTCATCCTTTCTGCTGGAAAACATAACATGAAAATGCATATTGTTCTAATTGTGAAACTGTGAAGTCAAAAGTAAACTTCAATCTGCTATGGCTCATCAAAAATAAAGTTCCACCTATTATTCTGGAACACTATGGGAAGGGTTATTCATTATCCTTCTATGTGAAAATCTTCGGATAACAACAATAACCGTTCATTAATTCCAACAATCTAGGATCAATTACAGGGATATTTATATCTATATGCAATACTATATTTTCAAGTGTTAAATAAAGCCACCATCTACCTCTTCTCTTGCATCTTACTTTAATCTATTCAACTTGTAAACTTTGTAATGTTTTGATCATTTTTACAACATGTTCATGTCATCTTAATTTTTCTTCTTATTTTATCAATTATCATGGCAACATCTAATTACTTTTGAACCTAGGTTATCCAACAGTTATCTGACTATTGCTGCTCCAGCGTGTTAGATCAATGACTCATTTTGGTGTTCTTGTTGAATCATCAATTGACTAGAATCCACTATTAGTTGACTAAACTCAATCAATCGAATGCCTTGTTGACTTGGCTCCAAATAGAAACATTTTATTCGCGAGCTACAAGGACAGTTTGATGGTTTGAAATAATTGGGACAAAGGCAGTTTGATGGTTTATGATTTTCTATTTTTTCTTTCTTTAGCCTATAAGGAATAGGCACAACTAGCATTACCCAAATCTCTTTTTTTCTGCAACACTTAGCATTCCATTTTGTTGCCAACTAATTTAAATCGAAATGTGATTTCTTTTGCCACCTCCTTTGATCATATGCTGCCTCTTCATTATAAGGGAAAACCTAATTAAGCCATGTAAAAACGTCTGCAATAGATGCATGAGATGTCTCTATCGATTCGAGTCGTAAATAAATCCTGCCAAACTAATTTAATTAAGATATATCATTGACATTCTTATTAGTTTTATGTATGATAAATAATCTCATATATTGTCAGTTAATTTAGCTATTAGTTTATATATTATATATGGATACATTGCATAATTAGTTATTCATATTGGTTTTTAAATTTAATACAATTTTAATTATAAAAGTTTTACAATGCGTGTGTGGATTTATGATCATTTGATTATTCAAATGTTGAGCTTTATATTTTATTAATTTGAGAAATGTAGATAATTTTTGACTTTATAATTTAATTGTTGGATCTTATATAATCTTTCAATATTAATTCAAATTATTTTATCAATTAATTTGTTTTTGAGTACTTTATTATTATAGTGATTGTTTTCTTTAACTCATAATAAAAGTTTAAATAAATATTCATGACAATTTAATTATTAAATTATTGACTTATATTAAATTATTAAATTATTGATTTATATTAAATTTTTAAGTCATTGTGCAAAGCACAGGTCTACAGCTAGCAATGCTTAGGACTTATTTTATTGCGTGGTTTGATCTTAATGCTTTTATATTTTGTATTTTATTGTTTCCTAGTATTTCCTTCAGCAATATTTTACCAAATAAAAAATTTATTTGATGCATTGGTTTACACAATGTTTTGTAGATGGATTATATAAATACTTCGCATCCAAATTTTATTGGTGGAAGCAAAGCAGTGGAATCTGCTCAACAGCAAGTCAAATCATCCAGGCTAGTTCCATCATTGCCCAAACCCAAGGTGCATTTACTTCCATAAAATAAAAAAAAAGATATTCAGCATATTTTAAATTAGAAATAGACAGAACTTTAGTGGTTATTTTTATTTTTTAAGTTGTTTATTTCTAATTTAGTTGTACTATGTGCAACTAGTGCCTATTCCAAGGATGTTGAACTATGTGGAAAAAGTTGTTTTTCCTCAAAAATCCAGGGCTTTTGAACAGAAATTTTTGTCTTGTATCTTGCTCTCAAATCTCCAATTTTTAATTATCAAATAAAAATATTTATGTTGATAACAAATCAAGATTTAAAATTTCGAGTTGTGTTAGAGTTTGGGTGTAGGTTGACAAAGCAATTTAAAAAGTTGAGGAACACATGAAGGAGAAGGAGAAGCTTGATACGATTTTGTCAAACTTAGTTTTTGTATCACATGCTAACTCTATTTCTCTCAATATCTATTGATATCATAAAGAAAACACAAAAAAAACTTGTAGATATCAAATTTTATCTTAAAATTTATTATTTATTATTTTTTAAAAATAATTAATTAAGTTAAATTAAATTAATATTTTAAATATTAGGGTTGAGTATAAGTTGATTTAGCATTAGGTAGAGTCTACCAAGTAGTAGACATGGCGATGATGACCAAGTAGGCTTAAATTGAATTGATTTTATATTTATTTTGGTTAGTTTAAAATTGAACCAAATTTATATATAGAATAATTTTGTTCAATCGTAGTAGTATATTATATACAATTTGAAATCATATTATATTAAATTTTCTTTTAAATTTTGGTTCTGTATTGTTATATTTTGCTTACAAAATAACATAAAGAAGGGAAAGGAATGAAAAAAAAATCTTAGTGATGGAAACAAGGGATAAAAAGGAGAAAAGGGGGGAAAAACAGGGGACTCGTGAGACACTGCTTCCAGCATTGGTCTGCCATTGTGGCATAACTACCACGAGATCACAATTAGGTCTGGCTGCAATCGATCCGCGAGGCCGCTATCGCATGGCGGAGAGCCTACCACTAGGCGAGGCTGCTACAATCTTGTAGAGGCCTTGCGGCCAGGAAAGGCAATCACAACCTCAAGGAGGCGTCGCTGTTGCCTCGCTGGTTGTGAGGCCTTTGTGAGGTGCCATGCTTGGCCGCAAGGTCTCCACAATGGCGTTGCCACCTCACGGAGAGCCTGTGTGGGTGCCGAAGAGTTTTGGTGTCAGTCGGCGAGCAGAATGGTAAATTGCACCCATGCAGCCTGGCACGACTCCATATTGTAATCGTTGTAACAAAGTATTGGATTTATATTGTTTTCTTGCTATAATTGGAATGATTATGCTTCAAATTTGGTTTTTAAAAATAATATTGCATATGCATGCTCGCTTAGGCTCTAGCTTCGAGTTTCTGCACTGCCTTTGTATTATGATTTGTTGATACACACAGCATTATATTTTTTTCTCTTCCAAAAACATAATTTCAAGACTCTGTTGCAATAAATTTTCAGTTTTCTTTGATGCATGCCCATAAATTTGTGGCTGTGTGATTTCTTGACCACATGTCACTAATGCTGATGCTAGTGTATCCTGTTTTGATAGACATAACAGATCATGCATTTTAAATATAGTCTAAGCAAGTGAGAAAGTTGACAAAGTTGATATACCAGTATACAGTATCTTTAAACTTGCAAAATATTGTATTCATACATATGACTGTTACTCATCATTTAATTTGTTTTACTACATTTATGTTCTCTACAAGGAGGCTAAAAAGAGTAAAGATTTCATCTGTTATATGCCTACACTGGTTTATTTTCTGATTTTTTGAGCTGGTTTATACAAATTTCCAATGTACTTGTTTTAGTTCATTTTTGGAAATAAATATTACCAAGTTTTCGAATATCTTTAGACACGTGATAAGTTCTATAATATTGTTCGAACTAATAATGCAAAGAAGGATATGTATAGGATATCTAATTGTTATATATGGTAAAATATTTTGGCAATATTAGATGCATAAAAAATAAAAATATATTGATCTAACAAAATGATGGAAAGACTTTTTTATATATTATTTATATTGGAAATCTAGTTTTAGATGTTGAAAATCATGGTAAAATTTAGGAAACATAAGTTCACTGTATTGGATCGAATCAAATTAAAGTTTTATAGAAATAGGTGAAAGTGTAGGTCTATAAGATCTTTTTATATGAATTTGGAAGAGTTCAGAAGTTTTTTAACAAAATTTTGAGAATTAAGAAGATGCTTAAGGAATAGTGTAAATATAGTTGTTAACAATTTATATGAATAAAAAAAAATGATGAACCAAGTAACACCGAACTTGGGGCGATTGGTTCAATCCAAGAAAGTTTTCCACTGGTCGCTAGGGTAAATCGGAAAGTACTTGTAGCGGGCAGTCCAAAAGACCAATATCCTGTGGTTGCGTGTGGAAAAATCCTTGCAAATTCACCGTAATGGGGATCGAACTGCGGATGCTCGGGTGACAACTTGGCGCCCTTCCGCTGCACCATAGCCCTGAGGCAACAATTTATATGAATAAAGATTACATACATTGTTGTTCTACTTATGAGATTAAGTTGAAGAGTTATTTCACGATAGTTTTTGAGAGAAGAATAGGACATGAAGCATTTTATTTAAATTGTTTTATTTTCATGTTAGAAATTAATTAAATATTTTTTTTTATTTAGTAAGACAAGAAATGAGGGATGATATTTTGCTGAATGGATTAATAGAATAACTATGCTGTACACAAATGATTGTTATAACACTTAATAATGAAATATCCCATGTGTAACTAAATTATTAACTTGGATAGCTTGGTCCTGGTTGTTAACTTTAGCTACCTTTTTGTCAAATTATGTCTTAGTCTGAATTTTCATTTTTGCTATTTAATTTTGAACCAAGTGCCTATCCTGTATTAGGACACAGCCGATTCAGATAAATTTCTAGCATCCGAAAAAGTTACAAAATCACGAGGTATCTTTTCAAGATCTGTTGCAAATGGAGCTGTTCCTGATCACTTGCAGGTAAGTTACAATATTTTCTCTTTCTTTTTGTTGTTATTGATGTGAATTTGTCTTTAGCAGTTTATGCAAATAAGCTGATCTATGTAGTTTGATATAATTCTTTTGCCCTCTCTTATTTGCTGTTTTTATTAGAGTGTTCGACATGTTGCAGACTCAGACCGACCAGGTTCTTCTGGTGAGGATATTTTCCATTCATAACTCAAATGTGATTACACCAAGTATTGATATTGTGTTATTTAGGAATGGTGCCAATTTTATGTTATTTTTTATACAAAAAATAATTTCTTAAGGAAACAGTTATATTTTCCAGAAAGACAAGTTGATATTATTCCTGATAAGATCCAATCATCCAATGCTATCCCAAATACTTTGTTGTAACACAGTTTGATGATGATGATGAGCTATCCTGCTGCTACATGAGTGCTTCCACTTTGACTGTTTTTGTTTGGTGGGTAAATGTGAGAAATGCTATAACTCTATGCTGCTTTAAATTTTTTGATGATCAGGAAATACAAGTGGATCAATATGGGCCATTTCATCCATTTTTGGTGCCAGTGAGGACCGTACATCTGCAAAAGAAAGTACAATCAATAAGTCATATGATGCACCCTTACAAACTTGGGAGCATTCATTTTCTATGATCCAACTGAGAGAGGTACCATCTACATTAATAATGCACGGTTGATGCTTCACATACAGGAGTCGTTAAATTCAATGTTTCTCCTTTTGCAGCCACCATTAAACTTGAGGCCTTCAGAAAGTCCAACTGAACAGGAGGCTTTGGAGATAGCTATTACCAAGTTGCTCCTGAAGTCATACTTTGACATTGTTAGGAAAAATGTTGAGGATTCAGTGCCCAAGGCCATTATGCACTTCTTGGTAACGATGTCATCTTCTGATAGTCAGAACTTTATTTTCATTTGTCTTAGAAGATTAAATTCTATCAGACAGTCCTCTTTATTTCAAAATTACTATTTTAAGGATCTATATAATCTGATTTAAATAAGATTATCTTGGCATGATATTTAGTTGTAGTTTGCTAGTACATTTCAGCAACTAGGGAAATTTTGCTGACTGCGAGTACTTTGTGCCATATATACACCATGAATATAAGAAGTCATCATGTTTGTAAATTACGAGGATCAATTTTATAGTTCTTATCTTGCATCAAACACTTTGTATGGTTAAAAACATCTGGTCATGCCTTTAATCTTTATGTAGTCAGTATCATTAGAAACACTTAGATCATGTAAATTTTCTTTAGTTATGTTGGCAAGTGTTTCACTTGGTCTCTCTTGATAAATTCATCTATAATTAATCTAAATTGTTTAACTCTGGACTTCATCAGTTAGCATTTAGTCTGTCCTATCGTCTTTATTTTTTAAGCTATGTCCATACCATCATAATTTAGTTTCTTTTTTTATTGAATGCTCATGGATAATGAAATTTCTTTTATTTTACCTATTGTGTGTCCATCTCAACTTTCTGTTACATTAACATTTATGTTCTTTTACTTGCTGACACTGGCTAGTATTGCGATGCTGATCGTGCCACTCAAATATTTTGTAATTAGCCTAGAGAGCAGAAGACAGTCGCATAGTACTCAGGCTCTTCATTTTAACCATTACCTTGTCTGTGATGAATACCTTTTTTTTATTGATCATTGCCATCTTCATTTTAAAACTTGGAGATGGCAATGATCATCGCTGCAATTCATTTTTAGAAATTTGCTAACTAGAATCTCATAAATTAGCACATTATAAAATCAAATAGCATATATCATGGAGATTTATTGATTAGTTTGTATAGTATTTCTATTAGCGTGAAAAAAGATAAGCATGTCCTAATTGTTTTTCATGAGTTAAACCAATTTGTCTACTCTAGCGACTCCTCTAGACTATACATTGAAGTTAATATTATAACCAATTTTTATAGTGAAAATTGACAACTCTGGAAGGTGAATTTGAGTTGCCTCATTTAGTTATGATTTATGGCTTTTTGGTTACTGATATTTATATCTGATGATTGGTATTCCTTTATTCTCTTCTAAGGATTTTTTTTTAAAATTTTTTTTATGTATGTTTGTTCCGTTTGATTTATTTCCATTATCTTTAATTTATGTTTTGTATGTATTTAAATCGATTGATTTTAATGAGGATTAAACACTGCAACTTTTAATTAATTAGTAGTCCTACAATTCAGGTTGGAAGCAGAACCCAAAATTTTGTGACATTATTCTTTTTGTCCTTATTTGGACAATTCAATATCTGTATCTTATGGTTTGTATGCTTCCTGCATCTTCGTAGGTTAATCATACTAAACGGGAACTGCATAATGTTCTAATCAGAAAACTTTACAGGTATCAGATTTATCATTCTCTTTTAGTCAGTCATCCTTTTACAGGTTCTATCGTTATGGGATGTATATGCTTTTTTTTTGTTTTTGTTTTTTGTTTTCCTGCTTAGCTTGCTAAGAATCAAGCCTGACTTGATAACTCGTTAATTAGGGAAAATATGTTCGATGAGATGCTGAAGGAACCTGATGGTGTTGCCGCTGAAAGGAAACGCCTTCGCGAAAAACTGAAGGCCTTGCAACAGGCGCGCAAAGTCAGTCCTTCACTGAAGTTTTTTATATCCATATTTTTATTGATCTCCCACTTAATTTTGACCATGCTCTAATTTGATTGCTTTGTATATTTTTTAATGACCAGACATTGGAAGAGCTCCCATTAGAAGCTGAAACTGCCAACGCCTATACTGCTGATCACGATCCAACTGATCTGCCCAAGACACGTGTAATTCCTTTATCTTTCTATTCAGCTAACAACTATCTCGGTTCGTTGCATTCAGCTACTACCCCAAATCCAAGATTTTGAAAAATCAGCGTCTCCGGTGTAAATATCACCAGCACATTCGGCCTATGAAAGTTAACGGGTTGGTTCATATGATAAGTTGACGCATGAAGGTTGCAAATACCATTTACTTTGATTTTGTTGGCAGATTAAAGTATCCCACAGTAGGTTTCTTCGACCAGACAATGCAATTCTTTAGTGAGCTCAGGATCATTGAGTTGGCACTAGTTTCTTGTTTTGCTTCCTGTATAGTGATTCTTTTTCAAAAATAAAATTTGTAAAATAACATATCATAAATGCATAACATGGCTGCTGGTAGTAACCAGTGACAAATAGTCTCTCCGGCTAACACTTTCTTTGATTTCAGTTGTAGTTATATAGGGAGTATTCTAAGTTTTGCAGGTTTTCTTGTTCTCTCAATGATCGTTGGGCTTACTGTCTTTTATCATTAGACCTCAGCCTTAAGATATATATATATTTTTCTATTTTTTGTATTAATTATTTTTATCTTTTGGTCCTTACCGAGAATGGTCATTAATCTTCTACAGATTAAATAATTATCCGAATATATATGATTTATTATTATAACATTTTTATTCATATTAAAATTTTTAGACATTAAGATATTTTGCTTATACTTATGTTTAATTTGTGGGGTTGATAATATTAACGCACCGAAAAATTTACAAGAAAATTGACGTCTGATAAATTAACATTTTTGAAATAGAAAATATAAATACATTTGTCTAGAAAATTAAAACAGTCCAATATTGATTTTAAATTATAGATTAATTTATGATTCAGTTTGTAATCTAATTTTTATTAAAATAAATTCTATTGTGCATAAAAGAATATCAATATTCTGATAGGATATTTATAATTTTACAATATTTAGATATTGAGTTTGAAGTTGCACTTGCTTTGAAACTTTAACAAATCAATTTGATATTAATTATTCATTAATATATATATAAAATTTTTGCCTCATATTTACGTGAGTGTTTGTTGCAATATATTTTAAAGTTAATTTTCAGCGGATGTAAAAATATTACATCGCTGTGTGTTTGATCTCCAACTGTTATGTTAGGATAAATATTTTTTATAATTTATCCTCTTTCAAAAGATGCGGAGTCCTACTGAAGTAACCGGTAAGGTGACGGTTTCAATGCAATGTACTAAATCTTTAGCTTCAAAAGACTATTCGTTAACAGCGATCATCTAGAAAATTGATACGAAACGCAATGTAATTTGGATTTTTGACTATATTAGCTTCTAAAATATTCTATGCATAATTTATTAGACTTCCTTCCTCCTTGTATCTATAAAATTTATCTGTAAAACAATTCATATTTATTTACGTTGATTTTTTTATGTGCAATGTTGATAATTTAGCACCTAACTAAACCATTTGTATTTTATTTACAAAATTATTTTATTTTGATACACATTTAGCCTTAAAACTAATTTAAGAATTAAACCGAAATTTATTAATGCAACAACTTTTTTGATACTTTGTATTTAAATCAGTGAGCCCACTGTTTTGATAAGTTGATTAAAATTAAATCATTTGTTTCTCTTTCTTAAATAAATTAACTTGTCCTTATGGCTTTACTCTTGAAGTGTGGGAAGACTTAATTAAATTAACTTGTCCTATGTATTTATGCAACAACTTAATTATAATCTACCGACAAATAATTAAGGAGTGGGAGGAGTTTTTCCGACGCACCAACAATAACTCAATAAGTACAATAAGTTGTTTGCCAGTAATTAAAACAGTTACATGGGCCAATTAATTGTAATGGCAAAAGAAAAGTTTATGCTTCAAGTTTCTAGACATATGCTTTCTATATTCATGAGGTAGTTATATATGGTCCTAGAAAAATAAATCTCTCTTTGATTTTTTTTCTTGAAAATATTTTTATAATTATCAGGCTCTTTGTTACTAAAATACCTCTTAATTCCCAATAGTCAATTTTTTATGAAAAATTAAATTTTGACGAAGACTTGAACCTTATGAGTACGTATTTAGAGTCCTTATTTTTTTAATAATCATTCACTACAAATCTATTTTATCACTTAATTAAAATTTAACTATATAATTAAATATTGAAATATATTACATAATTTTAAAAATAGAATTTAAATAAGTATAAGGTGTATTATTGTTTAAGCACTCAAAACTTACTTCTATTTAAAAGGATTATTCATAAATTTACTTAAATGTAACTTCAAAACTAAAAAAAATAATATATCTTTTGTTCTAAGTTGCACCAAAGTATTTGCTAAAAGTATGATAATCTTAAAATAATTTGGCTCAATTTAGGTTGTGAATCAAGTCTGAGGGTATATGACTACACTATGAAGATTCCTAAGAGTATAATATTCTTCCTCCCGAATAACCCGTGGGCAGGGCTCGGGAGGCGGCTGGGGTGGCCGTCTCCACCTTTTGCATCTAAGAGTATAATATTCTTGGTTTAGTGTGATTGTGAGGTTTCTAAAGTTATCAATAAGTTTTAACCAAAACTCATTGATAGTTGTTCAGTGTTCAGAATTTTTAAATTTTGATATGGTTTGAATTAAGAAAATCCTAGAAACCTTTTGGTGGTATTGATGAATAAGTATAAAGTCTAAGTCATTTAATGAGTTTGTGTAAAATTATCATAATGTTGTGAAGATTTTAAAAATCCAGATCTCTCAATTTAAATCTTGATTTGAAGCGGTTTAAAGTTCCTAAGACTATTAGTTAGTTTTGACCAAAATTTAGTGACAACCCAACAATGCTCAAGAATTTTCAAAATCGGTCTAAAGTAGGAGAGTTCTAGAAACTCTTTGGTATTATTGGTGACCTAGTATGACAGTCATAAAAATATAATGATTTTGATTTTAAGGGGGAAAAAAAGTGTAACTCTCCCCTTAAACATAAAAAAAAACATAATGTATAATGATTGACATACCTAAATATAAAAAAGGTAAACATAAAATAAAATAAAAAAAAATGTATAACTATGCTCTTAAACATAGATTTCATACTAGAATTATGAATTTTTAAAATTGACATACCTTTAAGCTTCGAGAGTTGTGTAATGATTTTAGTAGTCATTATGGACAACCAACTACTAATTACAAATGGAACTTAATAAATTTAGAAATGGATTAATGAACTCACAGTTGCTTAGCCATCATCTCATAAAATAAGGGTATAATTGAAAACGGTTACAGTTAATATAAAAATTGAGTATGAAACTACATGTGCGGTTCCATAAATTGATGTTTTAATTTATCGATTGATAACAGTTGGTTAGGCACCATCTCATAAAATAAGGGTATAATTGAAAACGGTCACCTGATTTCGTTAATATAAAAATTGATTATGTGTACTTTTCGATTTAGACGGATGGTGGGTGAAAATTTTCGTGTGATTAATAAATAATAAATAAATAAATAATAAAAACTGCATGTGCGGTTGAAGAAATTGAAGTTTTAATCGCGGTTGACCCGAAGTTGATATTTGAAATCCTCGTCTAAGGGTAGAGAGGTAATTTAGGTCGGCGGGTGGTTGTTATTACCGCCTTTATATATATGCTGCCCTTTCTCAGCTAATGCGGAAGCAGGGCGAGCAGAGAGAAGGAAGGAAGGAAGAAGGTCTGCAATGGCTTCTCGTGTGGCGTTTTATCCGCAAACGCTCTTCTTCTCTCGCCGGGAAGGCTGTCGGAATGCTAGATCGATTTGCAGAGTCT
>JBBMJZ010413096.1:599829-611980 GCA_037833815.1 Zingiber zerumbet
AGTGTGATCAACCAAGTTAAGTTAGGTCCTGTGTTTGTTTGATGCCTTGTATATGAGTGTGCAGGAACTTAGGAACACAGAAAGTTGAGCGAAAGACACATTTAGTGAGAAGGATATCACAGAAGAGAGTCGATGACTCAGTGCGTCTGAGGGATGAGGTGCTACGAAAGAGTATGCTGACGAACAAGAAGGAAGCCCACCACATTTTCTGAGGTACGAGAAACTAGAGTGAAAGCTTGCTCAAGAAGAAAGTCGGAAAATGAGTTCGGATGAGCCCTATTCCGGATGATCCAGATCACCTAAGCGAACAGAGTCGAAATGGAGGAGAACCATGTTGACTATCCAGGTGCCTGGACCAAGTCCGAGCACCCAGACCCCTTGGGCACAACCTAGGGCGCCTCCTCGACGCGCCTTGTTTGGCGACTGGTCAACACAATCTAGGCGCCTGGAGTTGTTCCAAGCACTCGGACCACTTAAGTTTTATTTGTTGCACACCGTTGCGTCATGGACAAAGTTTGATCCATGGCCATGTGCCCGGACCCATTCATGATAGTAAAGGGTCAGATCTGATCGGCAAAATATAAATAGAGCCCTGGTCTTAGTAGTTCAACACAACACTTAAAAATGATCTTCTTTCTGTTCGATTTTGTAATCTAGGGCTTAAACTGCTGTAAGAGGGTTATTCCCCAAAGGAGATTTTAGAGTGAGCTTTTAACGTCTTAGACTAGTAATCTCCTGATTGCAAACCAAGTAAAAAGATCTGCCTCTTCTTTCTTTCCTATTAATTAGTTTCTTATTTAACAAGTGTTTCTTAACTAAGTTTAAAAAGTTGAGAAAGGGTTGATTTTCATTTTCAGGGCAATTCACCTCTTTTGTCGGCCGACAAGGGACCAACAAATAGGTCTGCGAGACTTGAGTCTTTGAGTATGAGTCACCAAAAACTCTGAACCAAGAACCAACCGAGTTATTGTGCTTTTGGTTTTCTGTTTCTGTTTTGTTTCCCACTCCGTACTTATTTTATAAATCAAAACAGATAAGTTTTCAAAACCATGTGGTTCATCCCCCTCTCACGTGTATAACGATCCTACAGAGCCTTTTTCTACCACATTCTTCATCTTTCTTGGTCGTAGGAGCACACCCATATTGTTGGACACAGCCAGAGCATGCTCCTTGCTCCAACTTCATATTCCAAAGGGATTATGCTCCATTTTGCTCTAAAAATACTTCCTATCAATGAAAACAAATAAAGAGCAATTCTCCGAACTAAAAGTAACAAAATGAAGCATACAGAGATGAAAACATGAAATATATGGATATAAAATAGGACAAGATGTCTGTCAAATTATGGTAAAACCCCTATATAATATGCACTCATCACTTTGCTTGTTTTGGGTTGCCTCTTGTTCGGTTGGAAATGCTACAACACTTCTTCCTCAACCCTCCAAGAACCGGCAACTTCAAAACATCATGAAACTCCTTTTTTTAGGGTTTCTCTTGGACTGGAAAATACCTCCCAATCGATTGGTCCTACTCTTAATTGATTGTCAGGTACAATTTGATCGTTCAAACCTACAAAATGACTCTTTTTAGCCTGACCAATTGATGAATGAGTTATATCAATCGATTGACAGCTTCTAATTTATTGCTCCAATTGATTCAGAAGCTTTCTGTTATTCGTAAAACCACTTCAATCTATTAACTAAATCAATTGACCTTTGCTAAATTAATTAGGCTAATCGATTTAGTAACCTACTGTGCTTTGTGAAAACAACCTCCCAATTGATCAGGCTAATCAATTGGTAATGCTGAATCGATATGATTAGACTAATTGATTCAGCGAACATATGTTCTCGGACCAAACATTGTCTAATTGATTGTCCTAATCGATTCTGGCACTTTTTGTGCTTCATGAAAAAGCTCTCAATCGATTACATTAATCAATCACTTTGGGTCAATCGATTACATTAATAGATTGCCCAATCATAACTCTGAATATGAGTTTAGGGTTCCTTTGCCCAACCCTAAATTCATCCATGACTCATTGAGACTTTCCATTATCTAGTATTTAGTCAATCTTGACCTATAAGGACTTTTTCACTAAGTGTTCAGTCAACTTTTGACCCATTTGGACTTTTCATCACATGCCAAGAGTCCGGTCCTCTATGAACCACTTGGACTTCCACTTGTGCCAAGTATCCGATCTTCCATGACCCACTTGGACTTACCGTCTAATACCAAGTGTTTGGTTCTCCATAATCCACCTAGACTTTTCATCTCACCTGCCCTTGTTAGGACTTTTATTGCCTAGTTCCGAGCTAGGTCTTCCAATGCTTAGCCCCGCTAGAACTTCCGCTGCATAACCTCCAGTTAGGACTTTCTATTGCCTAATCTTCAGTTAGAACTTTCTCAATCAAGTATTCGATCCTCCCTTAACCTACTTGACTTTTCTCTCATCCACTGTCAAATATCGAAACGCAAGCTCGGACCAACCCGAGCTTAGTCTAACTGGTCAATTTTGACCCAAGAACGATTGTACCAACACCTGTTTATATTTGTTTAATACACACAAGATCAATTAAATGAACAAATTTGAAAACTCAACCAACAAACTTAAACATATATGTATCTAAGTCGTTAATATTTGTGAACAATATTCATAAATAATATTTACATGAATAAAAGTCGTGGACAATGTCTATGAACAAAATTTGTGAACATTATTCAGAAACAAAATTTATAATAAAACTTTTATCAACATGTTAAATAAAGAAAAAAAAATAAAATAAATAAATAAATTTATATTATCAAGTTCAATAATCAATTAAATAAGTTTAAAATATAAAAATCTTAGACAATTGAATAAAACTTAAATTGAGAGTTCGATAATATTCAAATTAGAATCAAGCTCAAGCCAATTTGAACTAAACTCAAATTTATTTAAAAAAAAAAACAAAACCAATCAAACTCCAACAATCATTTTAACAATTTAGTTCATTTTAATCTCTATTTGAGTTAACCCAACTACCCTATCAAATAAAGTTTGAAAATCATAATTTTTTCTGCCATAATAGGCAGCTTCAATAGGTGGTCCGAGGTGTTTGCCACTTGACATTGACATTATCAAATTGGCTCGACAATGAATGTCAAATTATCCGCCACAAAGACGATATTTCCCATCACCTCACAATTCCTCCTTCACTTTCTTCCCTATTTCGTACTTGCATGTACTGCGTTTCCAGATTTTCCCCCCTTCGTTAATCCGTCTCTCCAGTTAATACGAGCATTGTTTATTTCAATGCGTGCGGTGGTCGGAAGCACAATCAATTACTCCTCGAGAAGACGAATCATGTCAGGGCATGGGCCAGTCCAGGTTTGGTAGGCGACACTGTCGCTTTGCATCACGAGCAAAGATAACGATGGCATGGCGTTAAATTTCATCAGTCCTCTGTCAGATAACTGGCGATAAATAAAAATAGCAACAGAGTAAACGATCTCTCGGGCGATCTAGCTAGCTCGTTCTTCTTCTGTTTCCAAATTTGATTCACCACAAAAGACAGGCCTGTGTTCCGCATCCCAACAAGAATAGCTAGCTAGCCTCCCACTTTGCTTAAAATCACGCATGCATGTGAACTACAATCAATCAAGGTCTCAGAGAAATTAGAGAGGAGAAATTAACTAGCTAGAAAATTGTAATCGGTTTCTCATACTGATACAGCAAGCTATACATGCTCAGATGCCCCCTCTCAATCACCACAACTACAAGCAGCGGCTTGGAAGAAGCACAAAGCCCCAAAACAAAAGGAACAAGGCGACAAACAAATTAACTGCGCCTCAGTGAAGCCATGAACCATGGGGACCATGTGGTGGTGGTGGTGGAGTTGGAGGAGCACCTGCTTGGGCCGCCATGGCCAGCTCAAACTGCTTCATCGAGAAGGAAGGAAGAGGAAGGAACTCCGGGGGCGCCATGTCCCAGCTACTCTTCTTGTTGCCCATGGTGTGGCTGAGCCCATCCAGGCCTATGTGAGCGACGTGCTGCACATCAGTCGGGAACCCAATCTCCATCTCCATCTCCACCTCCACCTCCTCCTCCTCCTCCTCCTCCTCGAACACGAAGTAGTGGGATAAGCTCTTGATGCTCTTGGCCAGCTTCTGGAACCCCGATGCGATGCTGGGAGGCCGCGGAAACGGAAGGACGCTGAAGGAGTTCCTCGGCTTCCCACCTTCAGTAGAGCCACAATGAACGATAATTAGAGGTCACGAACAATAACAAAGACAACAAGAATCTCTATACGACTAGTACTAGGTGTCGGCGCTGGAGCTGCTGTCTCAGCTCGCCCTCTCTTAGGCTGGTTCTCACAGACCGCAACGCTGGATTGAGAGACGCAGCCAACGGAGAAGGGAAGGATGGCGAACCGATCCATTCGTCTTTCTCTCATTGCGCCATGGATTGTGTATGACAAGTAACAGATGCGCAAATATAGTGCGAGGTAAGGGAGGGAGAGGGAGCTAAAGAAAGAAGAGAGTTGGTGGTTATGACATGAAGAAGATGAGTCCCCCTAGTGGATTTGTTATATTGGAGCTAGGAGCTAGAGGTGGTGTTAGCTAGCTTTGTCAGCAAGAATGAATGATTTCAGATGTAAGAGTTACCCAAGTTTGATGCGTGAGAAAGAGAGGGTCAAAGGGTTTTATGGAGTGGGTTGGGTTGGTTGGTCCAATACGTACAACCAGAGATGGTGTTGGCCACCATCTTCTTTTGTGGGTTGGGAAACTCTTCTTGTACATGTGACCAAGAAGTTATGATTGCTTTCCAATTGTATGAAATTAGGACGAGCGAAGAGTTGAATTAAATAGAATAAAATCAACCGAATTGATCTATTTTAAAAATTTGATTCGATTATTTTTTTTTTCACATTTCGATTTATTTGATTAATTCATTCGATTTTGATTTACATTAAAAAAAATAATTTCAATTAAAATTTTCATGATTACATAATTATTTAAAAAATCAGTTAATTTGATAATTAATTAATATTTTATAAATATGATTTATTAAAAATTTGATCAATTCAGTTAATTTTTTTTTTAAAAAATAATTTATTTAATTTCAATTAATTTGATTCAATTATAAAATTCAATTCTCAGCCCTTTAACATGGAGTGCAAAAATAGTTTTAACTTTTGAGAAAACTATTGTTCAAATAGTTATGAAAAAACTTTTTAATAGTTTTCACTTTCAGATTGTATAAGAAAATTTGGCAGAAACATGATTCTTTCATTGAGTCTTAAACTCAAGACCTCTTGCTTGCTAAACAGTACCCTAACCAACTGAGCTATGAAAGCTAAATGAATTAAATTTTAAACCCTAAACCATTTCAAGTTTTATAAATTAGGAAAACTAAAAAATTCAACAAACTACAATAAATTGTGAAATGAATAAAAAAACACATATGAATTTTACATATATTTCTCACCTAAAACCATTTTTCTATCTGACAGCTTCTGGAACCCCACGGTTATGATACTCAACCGCTAGCTAGGGATGAATATTCGGTTAATTCAGTATATAAATTAATTAAATTAATCGAAAACCGATTTAATGTTTACTAACCAAATCGAATCAAAGTTTTGTTAAAACCAAATTAACCGAATTAAATTAAAAATAGATTATATTGATTAACACAGAATTAACCGAATTTGTTTAAAGAAATAATTAAAATTATATAAAATTAATACTAAATTAATCGAATATCCACTCACGCGGATATGGAAGGTCGCTGAAGGAGCTCCACAACAAAAATTGTTATACCACTAGTACTCAGGACTGCAACGTTAGGTTGAGAGATGCAGTGGAAGGGTGACGAATCGATCCATTCGCTTTCTCTTATTGCACCATGAATTGTGTGTGACAAGTAACAGATGCATAAATATAGTGCGAGGTAGGGAGGGAGAGGGAGCTAGAAGAAGAGGGTTGGTGGTTATGGCATGGAGAAGATGCATGAGTCCTCTAGTGGATTTGTTATATTGCAGCTAGAGTTGGTGTTGGCTGGTTTTGTCAACAAGAATGAATGATTTCGTATGAAAAGAGTAATTATGTTTAATTTAAAAGAATTCTATACCGAGCGTCGGCTATTTCGTGTATCATTCTGAGTCTGAGTGAGGGTTAACTCGGACACGTATCCTTTTGGTCGGGACTTGACAGCCAGACCGATCATTACAATTATTCTCCGTTCGGTTCTTTGACATCCGGACATTGATCGCCTTAGCTTGTTCTTAATCTCCACTCAGATAATTGATCTGATGCTAAATAAGCTTTCTTCCATTACCGCATCAGTTATATTGGAGCTAGAGTTGGTGTGGGCTAGTTTTGTCAATAAGAATGAATGATTTCGTATGAAAGGGTAATTACCCAAGTTTGGTGCATGAGAAAGAGAGGGTCAATGGGTTTTATGGAGTGAGTTGAGCTGATCAGTCCAGTACCTACCACTAGAGATGGTGTTGGCCACCATCCTCTCTTTTGGATTGGGAAACTCTTCATGTACATGTGACCAAGAAGTTACTACTGTTTAATTTAAATGAACTCGATTGAATCAAATAAATTGATAATTGAATTTAAAAATTCTATTCGATTATTTGTGTATTTCAATTTTCTCTTTAAAAAAGTCAATTTATTTGGCTAACTCAATAATTTTAGTTTTAAAAATTCTTATTAAATTAAACTGAATAAATTAAAATAAAAAATTAAATCGATAAATCTTTTACGTTAAAAAAGTTTAATTTCGATTAAATCTTCTATAATTTCATTATTATTAAAAAAATGATTAATTTTTGATTGAATTAATTAATATTTTATCGATTCTGTAAAATTTAATCCGTTCAATTAACTTTAAAAAATTTAATTTAAATGAAAAAAATTGGATCAAATAAATCGATGCTTGAATTTAAAAACTTTGTTTGATTATTTGTATATTTCAATTTGTTTCTTAAGAAAATCAATTTATTTAGCTAACTCAATTTAACTTTAGTTTAAAAAATTCTTATTAAGTTAAACTGAGTAAATCGAAATAAAAAATTGAATCGATAAATCATTTATGTTAAAAAAAATAATTTCGGGTAAATCTTCTATAATTTTATTATTGTAATTTTTTTTGATTAATTTAATATTTGATAGAATTAATTAATATTTTACGGATTCGGTAAAATTTAATCCGTTCAATTAACTTCAAAAATTGAGTTTATTCAATTTCAATTAAAAAATTGAGTTTATTTGATAATTAATTGATATTTTATCAATTTGATTTATTTATTTTTTATTAAAAAATTGGATCGATTCCATTAAGTTTTCAAAAATATAATTTATTTAATTTTGATTAAATTCGATTGATAAAATTCAATTTTAATCAGTCCTTCTAACATGGAGTGAAAAGTTTTAATTTTGAGAAAGCTATTAGTTGTGAAAAAACCTTTTTATATTTTTCAGTTTCAGATAGTATAAGAATGCAGTAATTTGGCTATAAAAAATTTAATGCTTTCATTGATAGAATTAATTAATATTTTATCAATTCGGTAAAATTTAATCCGTTCAATTTGAGTTTATTCAATTTTAATTAAAAATTTGAGTTTATTTGATAATTAATTGATATTTTATCAATTTGATTTATTTGATTTTTATTAAAAAATTTGATCGGTTCCATTAATTTTTCAAAGATATAATTTATTTAATTTTGATTAAATTCAATTTTAATAGAATACTTTGTCTATAAAAATTTTAATGCTTTCATTGAGAGTTGAACTCAAAACCTCCCGCTTACTAAGCGGGTGCTCTAACCAACTGAGCTATGAAAGCTGAATGAACTAATTATTTCAAGTTTTATTAATTAGTAAAAATAAATGATTTAACATGAGGCAAAATACAATAAATTGTGAAATGAATAAAAAAACGCATATGAATTTTACATATATTTCTCCCATAAAACCATTTTTCTATCGTACAACTACTGGAAATGAAAGAATCCAAGATAACAAGAATTACTATGCCATTATTACTCGGTGCGGCGCCTGCGTTGCTGCCTCAGCTCATGCTCTCTTCGACTGTGTTCTCACATATTGCAACGTTGGATTGAAAGACGCAGTGGAAGGATGACGGATTGATATTCCATTCGCTTTCTCTTATTGCACCATGAATTGTGTGTGACAAGTAACCGATGCATAAATATAGTGCTAAATAGGGAGGGAGAGGGAGCTAGAGAAAGAAGAGGGTTGGTGGTTATGGCATGAAGAAGATGCATGAGTTCTCTAGTGGATTTGTTATATTGTAGCTAGAGTTGGTGTTGACTAGTTTTGTCAATAAGAATGAATGATTTTGTATGAAAGAGTAATTATGTTTAATTTAAATGAGTTAGATTGAATTAAATAAACCAGTAATTGAATTTAAAAATTCTATTCGATTATTTGTGTATTTCAATTTTTTTCTTTAAAAAAGTCAATTTATTTGGCTAACTCAATTTGATTTTAGTTTTAAAAATTCTTATTAAATTAAACTGAATAAATTGAAATAAAAAATTGAACCGATAAATCTTTTATGTTAAAAAAAAAGTTTAATTTCGGTTAAATCTTCTATAATTTCATTTTTGTTGTTTAATTTAATTTTTAATCGAATTAATTAATATTTTATCAATTCGGTAAAATTTAATCAGTTTGATTAACTTTAAAAATTTTAATTTATTCAATTTCAATTAATTCGTTTCCTTCCATTTTAACCAAACACTTAATATCCCAATTAAATTAATGATGTTGATATTTCTCTAAGTAATGCATCAATATCATAAAAGGCAAAGGTAAATTGTTTTCCCTGAAAGCAATTTAAGATATGAAAATCATCGGTCCAAGGAGTGTGAAAAAGGAACACCGCAAGCCATCTTAAAAACAAGCACCAACTGCTGACAAATTCCTTGAACAGTAGTTTTCTCAGAAGTTAACTCCAATAGCTTGTGTATTTTTTTTAACTCAGTGTTACAAACAATCTCTGTTCAATTTCATTATTATTGATAAGGAACAACAGAGTCAAGTTTTATTGCTTCCTATTGTTTCCTATGCCATGGTCATTTTGATTACAATTGAATAAATGGTTTACTCTTATTTAGAATGGGTAGGGTGCTACCCTAGAGAAGTCATCTTTTACCACCTAGAATAAAAGAGTCAACTCTCACTCATGGACTATGATGCATCAGTAGGGTGATCATGCATTCTATTAAGTACTCACGATTCAATTTTTAACTACAATGTACTATAAAATATTTTTATCCCGTGTGAGTATAAATTTGGGATGTTGCGCTATTAGATTATCCGCTGCAAGCATTTTCAAATTTATTATCCTGATGGACTATGAGAAATTTTTATAAAATTGAATCCATCATCTCTCACACTTTTAGATTTACTTGATGGTCGATGAGAAATTTATGTGGAGTCAGACCAATTATCTTTAAGATTTATTGGGTCGAAAGATAGGATATTATAGGGTATTTTTCTCCAATGTCATTACAAACTTGAGATGTTGGGTTATTGGACCATCCACTGTAAGAACTTTTATATTTATCTTTGATAGACCGTGAAAAATATTTTGAAAAATATTCGTAGAATCAGATCGATCATCTCTCACACTTCTAGATTTATCTGATAATCTATAAAAAAAATATTTGTGGAGCTAAATCGATCATTTGTAAGATTAGTTGGTACAAAGGTTGAATATGCTTGAATAAGTAAAAGTCATGCAACAAAGTCAAGTCGTCAATAATTTGATATGGAAAAATGAAGCAATTGTAAGTATTTTTTTAATTGGCAATTCATTGAATCCTAAGGTCATCAATTCGGTTCATATAAATTTTCCACCGACTAATACTCTCCTTGAGCTTACTAAACGTGTGCTCTAATCAATTGAGATGAAAACTATTTTGAATTTATTATTTCCAGTGTAATAAATTGATAAGTCAACACAATCCAGCTATGAATAAAATAACACAATGCTGCAGTGCTTATGAATTTTAGGAGACACTTGGTATGCATTCCACAATTAAAATGATAATGGGTTATGATTGGAGATTAATTATTGTTGTAGCTGATACTAATAATTAAATTTGAGTTTGATAAATGATAAATATGTTAAAGTTAAATTTGTTGAGATTTAATCTTGCTATCGAGTATGTATGATTGACTAACCCTAGTCATGATGCTCAATTCCTAATTAGTTGAAAATTGGATGTGTGATTTCGGCAAGTGGAGATATTTGATTCCTGACAGCTTGAAGTCTAGATGTGGGATTTTGGCAAGGATCGGGATGTGCGATTCCCGATTGGAGAAAACCGAATGTACGATTCCAGTAGGTTGGGATGTGCGATTCTCGATTGGAGAAGACTGGATGTGCGATTCCGGTAGGTCAGGATGTTTGATTCTCGAAGTTTGAATGTGTGATTTTGGAAGGTAATTCTACACTTGGTAAGTAGAGGTAAGTCACTCGAGGAGAGTGACTAAGTGAGGACGCATTCCGTTCGAAGGGACAGTAGGCGTCGGTCCAATTTAGGTTCATTTTGGAAATCTAAATTGAGACCCTGATTAGATTCTGGTCTTAGGGAGACAATATAATTATTATTTCTTACTATGATTGTGCTAAACTTTATCTTACAGTGTATACTGTATATTGTCGGACTAATATGTTTTACAAGACAAAAGGAACACAAAAGACCTCGGGTGAACAATGCCTGAGGTACCTTTCATGGTAGGGAGGACACCTTCGCACTATTCATGGAAGACGTCTTGCTATAGAAGGCGCCTTCTATAAGATAAAATTCAGACTTCGTCACAGATAAGGATCGGGTTATCTGGGATCAAATTTCTCAGGTTGGAGACACCTTTAAGGCTATAGAAGGCGCCTTCTACACCCTTTATAAAGGCATTTCGACCAAACTTCAAACAACAACTTTCATACGAGTTTCTACGTGTCTTTTCAGCTTTCTGATTGCTCCGGCTTGCTGCTACCAAACAACAATATGGTTCCAATTCCTTTATGCACTTGTTACTAAGAGAAAACTCGAAACCCTATAAATATTTCTCTATCATAGCATTTGTACCCTATTTATAGATAACAGATGAACCCCTAGACACATCAATAAAGTAAGCTACGACTAGTTTTTCTATTTGTATGTATACATATTCGACAAATTAAAAACCGATGTTAACTTGTCTTAACGATAAATCTAAAAGAGAAGGAAAGACATCTTTGCTATTGACACCTACTTGTACTGGAATTTGATTTGTATGAAAGTAGCAAGGGCGTGAAATCTCTGGCGTCAGATCGGGAGAAGGAGATGATCACAGGAGTGGGTAACTCGTCAAATATTCTTAGCGGCAGCTCCATAATGTCCGGCTCTAACAGAAGCCTTATGTAGCAGACAATCATTTCCGGTGGAGGGCGACTAGGAGGGAAGCAAAAGAGTAGAAAGAATCACTAGGAGGAAATAAGAGAAGGGGAAGGGGGAGATGAAAGGGGGCACGACCGGGAGGAAGAGAAGGAGAAGAATGGAGGAGGGGGCTTGGGCAGGTGAGGAAGAAGAGGGGTGGAGAATAGGTTCGGGCGGAGAAGAGGCTCGGGTGACTTAGAGCTAGACTATCTGAAAAAAAAAGAGAGGAAGGAATAAGTTTAGTGATAATCTAGCGGGAGGGTTTATGAATATCAAACCCTTATTTTGATTCCGATTTTTATCTACCAAATGAAACAGATTTCATTCCTATTTAAGCTTTCTAAATACGCCTACTAAGCACTCCTAGATATACTTCTACCCTTAGAACTATTTTTCTTGATTAATTAAAATGGATGAAAGTAAATTAATTTCACCCGTTAAACCATTTTTCTCTAGAAAAATGATATGCAGAGGGAAAAAATCTCAGAGAAAAGTTTAGAGATAGATATATAAAATGATGAGACCCACAAAAATAAAAATGATAGGACCATAAATTTATGTGTTTATTCATGAATTTCTTTTAAAGATTTTTTCTCTACATATCATTACTTTTCTCTCGATTAATTAAAATGGATGAAAGTAAATTAATCTCTCTGTTATTTGCTATCTTTCATGTAAAACACACAATAAGATTGATGCCGT
>JBBMJZ010413096.1:647390-659614 GCA_037833815.1 Zingiber zerumbet
TAAATATTTAAATAAGAGCAATTATTAAAATTAGACAAAGTGCATATATTTATTTATTTTAATAATTTAAGTATTCATTCAGGTTTCACCCGTTAAATCTCGGACGGTCTTCCGTTAAGTTAATTATATCGTTTACATCCATATATTTATATTTTAATATATAAAAATAATATTGGGTTTTTTATTATTATTTCACTGGCATTAAATTAAGAGCAATTATTGAGGACTCTATTTTTATATTTGGATAAAATTAAAAAAAAAATAGTCTGTGGTGTGTGAAGCTTTCACCGTATAGGATCCCAGAAAAAAATTCTTTATATGCAGCTTAACACTGCCTTCTGTAAGAGACTCTTTTCAAGATTCCCATGAATTTTTTTATTATAAAATAATAATTTTATCATTACACCAAGACTTTCATTCTTATTTTATATTCAAATATTCACCGATAATTGATATAAATAATAATAATAAATAAATAAGAATAATTATCTTGAGAGTGATATCATCCTCTCATATTTCTATGTTAGGTTGTGGTTGTAGTCCTCTCGGGACGGTCTAGTAACTAGCGTATGAGGTATTACCATCATGAGATCTGGGGTTCGAATCTCGGCAAAATCAAGGTAAATGACTCTCTTATGTGCTAGTCACTATTTCAAAGGTCAGTAGCCGCCTATGATTTACCTCCTTTGTGTTGTCCCTAGAATGAATTGATGGGAGCGTTGGACGAACGTATTTATCTTTTGTCACCATATTAGAGTGTGATTGTGCATGAGTCAATGCCACCATATTAGGTTGTGGCTAATTTTGTCCTTTGGTGAACAAATTTTAATCCTTAAAATTCTAATTTATGCCATTAATAATAAGCTTTTAAAAAAATATTCAATTAATCAATAAAACTTATTATTTTATTAATAAATTATTTGATATTAATATATTTATGCATCCAAGTTATATCATATTAATTTAATTTGTATTTCCATTCATTATATTTTTAAAAAAAGTATTTAAAAAATTATGTCGAATATTACAATTAGAGAGAACTTTAATGGCCTGTCTAAAATAGAAAGATCGATCGTTAGATATTTATTTATTATAAAAATAATTGATGGATAAATTTTAAATTAGTTTGTGGACTGTAAATTTTCTTTCTCATTTTTTATTCTCCTCCCTTCTATTTCATTATTCCGCAGATATTTTCCACTTTTGATTGAATGAACTTAGGTTTATATTTAATGATAATCGATTATTATCATATAAATATATTAATATTGTATAAATCTCAATCTCCTCCCCCAATTCATTTTTTCTCCAACCTGCCTGTCACTTTTTCAACCCTAAATCCTAAATCTAACTAAAATAATATTTACAGACAATTTTAAGAAATTTAACCTTTTATTTAAAAAAAATACAAAATAAATATAAACTCTTAAGTAATTGCATTATAATCTAGAAATCCTGTGGCTCTCATATTAAGCATAATTTTGAAATAAGTATTGAATAATAAACTGAAATTTATTTATTAAATTAATAAATAAGCTGAATAATAAAATTAATTTTGAAAGCGATGGTATACTTATCTAGTCTAACTCACATGCAGCAGTTGCACGTGACTAAGATATCCGAACAGTCAGAATGTGTCGTATTATTAACGGTACTGTTTTTTTTAATGATTCAACTAGTCAATAATATTGAATAAAAACAGAACTATCTTCTTAATTTTATAAACATATAAGAATCCAAAGTCAATTAACCGATAAATTAAAAATGCTAAGTTAATGGATCAAATCGGTAATACATGACGTCAATTTACAAAAAAAAAATAATAATAACCCGAATCGCTCAATTAAATTTTAGTATTATTCATTTTACTTACTTTTTATAATTCCTAATAAATCACATAGATCCACTGGATCATAATTTACAGTCGAAGAATAGACCATACAAATTGATTGTTAATGGAGATGGATTCACCTGTTTAATAGATAGAATTCATCTTATAAATTAATTAATGTAGTGGTCTATTCTTTGGACCGTAAATTACTATCAAGTGGATATGTGTTCTTAATAAATATAGCATATTTCTGTTATTTTTTTTATTTCGACAAAATAATCATGCGGGTTTATTCTTCAAATTTTTATATTAATTTTTAAAAATTTATTTTTTTTATTTTATATTATCGAATTTTAATTGATTATATTTTTAAAAATATATTAAGTTTAGTTTGATATGATGCACTAAGTGTGTAGAAATATAGGTCAGTATGATGATTTTGATTAAATAAATTCTCATAATTATCTTCTTACAAAATATACGAGAAGAGGGCCGTTAGAAAATGGTGATTCGATCATCCCAGTGCCTCCGTCAATCCGTCTCTAAGTTAAAGATAAATCACGGATGACTACTAGTCATTAGTACAAATGATCATGACATGGAGAAGGTCATGTTTAGTCACGGTAAATTTCGACCACATATAATAACACCCTATATTTTAATCATCGTACCATCCGGGGACAGCCCTATTCAGATACAGACAAGTAAAGATGTCGTCTACTCGGGTCGGCATTTTCATGTCACTGCAGACTACATGTCATTTTCTTCTAACTCTTTGGTCACTATAATCTCACAGTCACGGTCGCCTTAAAATATGCCAACTTGTCATCCGTGGAAGATTCTCTCTCTCTCTTTCTCTCAAATTGTCTTATTTTATATTAATTTTATAGAATTTAATCATTATCTTTTTTGGCATTTACGTGGATTTAGATATTTTATATTTACAGATAAATATTACATATCTTGACATGTCATTTCTACCCTAAGTAGTCTTTATATTTACTTTGTACACGACAAAGGATGATTCCTTTTTTTTTAGCATCTTCCTCAATTCGTCCCTTATCTAACATAAAAAGCAAATCATAAATCACTCAGGTAATTTAAATTGACGGAGGACTTATACCATTAAAAAATTTAAAATTTTGATATTTTTTTTAAATTATGAGAGTCTTAGCAATATATTGATGGTGTTAGTTATATTGTGCTATGTCTTATAATGAATTAGTGATAAATTTTATCAAATATTTATAAATTTAAAATTATTACTCTTAATTTATATTATTGTATTCACATATGAGAGCATAAATACATTGAAAAAGTTTATTGATTTTGATTTGAAGTTATGTATAATTCTTTAAGTGATTTTTAGTCGAAACTGACAGATATAACTATACCTTTGAAAATTTAAAAACTTAATATTTTTTAAACAGGAGGAGTCGTAATAATCCTTTAGTTATGGAATATAACTGACTGGCATAGATTTTATAATAAGATTGTGAGAAATTTTATCAAATTTTTATAAATTTAAAAAATTATTATTTTTAATTCATAGGTAGAAATATATTAAAGAGATTTACCGAGGAGTACATGGATTTATATTTTTAATCAAAGTGATTTAGGATCAGAGTTTATTTGAAAGAGCAGAAATTAAAATTAAGGAAAAATTTATAGAAAAATTTTGGATAGAAAAGAAAATGATGTGTATACCCTTTTCATTTATAAAATTGTACTGTATACTAAATAAATGATACATGTATCATTTTTAATTCATAAAATTATACCATGTATCTAAAAAAAATGAGGCATATACTCTTTTTATTTATAAAATTATACTATATCTATCCATCTTCCTCTATCAAAGATACATAAGCATGCAAAGGAAAGGATTTTTTCACCCTTTCTCTTCTCTTCTTCTGAGAATAAATTTCTATTATAGATTCTTTTTCCTTTCCTCCGTGCTTTAGAGTAAAGAAAGCATTCGAATTTTGATGTCCATCATGGATCATCTAGTCCGCAATATGTGGATCAGAGGATGATCCACTTTATGGATTAGTTCATTTTAATAGACCACATCACTTAAATAGATGAGATCCATCATAGTCCACCAGTCATAAGTCCATGACCATCTTTTGATCTGTCCCCTCGGGACGGTCTAGTGCCTAGCGCATGAGGTGTTGCCAAAATAAGGTCTGGAGTTTAAATCTCGGTAAAGTCGAGATAAAATATCTCCTTTATGTGCTAGCCACTATTCCAAAGGCTAGTAGCCGCCTGTAATTTATCTCCTCCGTGTTAGTCCTGGGATAGGTTGACAAAGATACTAGAAAAGAATGTATTCATCTTTTTGTCATAATGACCATGTTTTAATCTATAAATTATGGATCAGAAAATCCCAGCTCAGCTGTATATAAAATATAAATCTCGATTTGTGATTGCGATACTTTAATGTTAGTTAGGCAAAATGAGAAATTTGCATGTGTGAATTAATGAAATGCCTCCGTTGAAAGATTCTAGAGAGGGATTGTTCATAAGTGCAGGCGTAGCCATGTGGAGGTGAGGGGGTGTGACCGCCCCCCTCTCATATTTTGTTAAAATAACTAAAACTATATATTTGAAAATCCTTATTATCTTTTCATTGGCCGATAGGAAGCCCACGATCAAAGATTATCTATTGGTACTATTTTTATTAGTAAATATCATGACTTAAATATTAAGTATTAAATTTTAATATATAAATATATAATAATAATAATAATAATAATAATAATAATAAATAGATAAATTAAATCATAAGACGTGAAATGAGATCATTAAATTAAAATTGAATTAAATTTGAATTAAATTCAACGGATAAGTGCGGAGATTAAGATTACGTTGATTCTGATCAAGATTAATTTAAAGTTTATTTGGTCAAGTTATGGCCAAATTAAATTTAAGGTTTAAATGAATTCGATCGATTTTAAATGAATTATGAATTATGATAATTTTTTTTAATAAATCTTCTATTTCTTTTTTTCTCTCCCTTTTCTATGCAGATTAAAACCCCCATTGTACTCAGTCGGGATCCTCTGGTCCGCAAATTACGGACCAGAGGATGGTCCATTGCATGAGGACCCTTGATTTGAATAGACCCCACCTATAAATAAGTAGGATCCATCTAAATTAAGGGTCTAAAATAGTAGACCATCTTCTGATCTGCAAATTACAGACCAGAGTATCCGTCCCCTATTGTACCATATGTCACCCATTTGTGTCGGTGGGAGCCCTAGGAGCGAGGATTTCACCTTTTACTATAAATATATCACCCATTTGTCCATCCCTCATTTTTATTCTTCTCTTCTTACCTTCCCCATTTATTTATTCTCCTTCTCTTTTCCAACGATAGTAAATCTTGTTATTTTTTCTTTTCTCCTTTCCTAAGTATAAGAATTTTCTTCCCTTTCCCTTTCTCTTCTCCCACAAACAATAAAAGCAGTATCAAATAAGCTTTGGAGAACACATGACTTTTCAACTTTAGTCCTAGATAAACTTGGACGATCGATGAATTATTATTTTAACTAAACTAAGGACTATAATAAAAACATTTTAATTTAAATTTGTTTCAACTTCTTAAATTTAAAATTTAATATTTAAATATTTTTAAAACCATCTCCTCCTATTTAAAAATAGGAGCTACGCCACCACGATTGTGAAATCCGGAGAGAAGACAGTCGAGCGACCTTGGAGATGGAGCTCCAGCTTCTTCCCCCATCACTGTTATTAGCCTTCTTGTTCCTTCTCGCACTCAAATTCCTGCTCAAGAATCGACGGTCGTACTCCAAACTCAGACAAGTACTCTCACCGGAGCCGCCTCTGCCCCCCGGCCCCTGGCGGCTGCCCCTCGTCGGCCACCTCCACCACCTGGTCGGCAAGCCCGCCCACCGCTTGCTGCGCGACCTCGCCGCCGTCCACGGCCCCGTCATGCTCCTCAAGGTCGGCCAGGTCGACGTCGTCGTCGTCTCCTCCACCGCAGCAGCAGAGGCCGTCGTAAAAACCCACGACGTGAACTGCGCCAACCGCCCGGAGGTCGCCGTCGCCCGCATCGTCGCCTACGGCTGCACCGACATCGCTTTCTCCTCCTACGGCCCCTACTGGCGCCAGATGAAGAAGGTCTGCATCGTCGAGTTGCTCAGCGCGCGCCGTGTCAAGTCCTTCGCCGCCGTAAGGGAGCGCAACATACTCGACTTGTTGACGAACATGTCCGCCGGATCTCCAGTCAACGTCAGCGAAAGATTCTTGACCTTGAGCAGCAACATCATCACCGAATCCTCCGTCGGCAAGATATACGACGGTTTTCTCCCGGTGGTGAGGGAGTTGATGGCAACGCTCACCGGGTTCAGCATCGTCGACTCCTTCCCGTCCTGGAAATTCCTAGACGTCCTCACCGGAACAACCTCGCGGTTCTGGCAAATCCGACGACGGCTCGACAAAATCATGAACGAGATCATCAAGCAGCACCAGACGGAGAAGAAGAGCAATCAATCAGAGGAGGACCTGATCGACGTGCTTCTGAGGATTAAAGAACAGGGCGACCTGGAAATCCCCATCACACTCGACAACGTCAAAGCCTGTATAGTGGTCTGAATCGACAATCAAATCTCATCCCCGTGCTGTATCTGAACTGTATACTAATCTGTAGATTACAGGATATGTTCGTGGGAGGCACGGATACCACGGCGACGACTCTGGAATGGGCGATGTCGGAGTTGATGAGGAATCCCGAGGTGATGAACAAAGCACAGATCGAGGTGAGGGAGGCACTGACAGGCAAGGCAAGAGTCGAAGACGGCGACGTGGAGAAGCTGAGCTACTTGAAGATGGTAATCAAGGAGACGCTGAGGCTGCACTCACCGATCCCGCTGCTGCTGCCGAGGATGGCAAAGCAGAGCTGCGAGGTGATGGGATTCAAGATTCCGGAAGAAAGCAGAGTGCTGATCAACGCGTGGGCCATGGGGAGGGACCCGGAGTACTGGGAGGACGCGGAGAGCTTCTGGCCGGAGAGGTTCGCCGGAAGTGAGACGGACTACAAGGGGACGTACCTTGAGTACGTGCCGTTCGGCAGCGGGAGGAGGATATGTCCGGGGTACCAGTTCGCCATGGCCACCATGGAACTGGCGTTGGCGCAGATTCTCCTCTGCTTCGACTGGGAGCTGCCTGGCGGGATGAGGCCGGAGGAGCTGAACATGGAGGAGATGTCTGGGTCGACGGCGTCCAGGAAATCGGCCCTGTGGCTGATTGCTACCCCTCGATTTCCTCCACCCGCTTGAGAACGTATCTTATCTTCTAAGCATGTTATGTATACTTTCCTCTAATTTGTATTAGTGCTAATTACTGGTGTTTACTAAACCTCAACTGGTGGTTTAAGCTTAATACAGTATTACAGAATCTAAACTCCAAGTTGTTCTGTAACAATAATATGTACCATAATACATTGGGACGCTCAGATCAACTCCAGAAAGGATTCTATGTCATAATACAAGTTTGTTCTAAATCCTTTTGCAGATATTTTTATATGCTCACACCTCCATTTTACCATGGCATTTCTTCAAAATGAATATTCCTTGAGATCGCCCTTTGAATCTCCCAGTTCCAAGTCTGCTAGACATTCTTCTGCAGTTAGGGGAGGAAGTTGCCTTGTCTTGCGCTTTAGGTTGTGCTTGTGCCAGTCAGATTTGAAGTGTTCTCTATATTGCCTAGCATCTCCCAGTGCAGCATCACAGGTGTTGCATCTGTTCTGCTTGGCCTGTTCTTGTCCGCGACTATCCCCAGTAGAAATTTCTTGCTCGTGCAACCTCTCGCCGAGTTGAACAACTGCATCTAGCTCCTTTGATGAACTTGAAATAAATTCTTCAGTATCATACAGGCTGACATGAGCATCCCCTTCCGTGTGTACTGATACAGCAAGTATTTCCAACCTCCCTTGCAGGCTCCTCATCATGGCATCACAATCGCGAAAAAGGCCAGGTTCTAACTCGCAAACCTTCACAATTGAGGATTGGATTAGAGTCAGAATGAATAGCACTTGACTGGGGGAACCAAAACAAAATTTGATGTTTGAGTTTGATCGGTAGATCTTATACATCTTCCTTTATTACAATAAATTAGTTGTACAAGTGCATAAAACCTCACTATTAAGAAATTCAGTGTCAGCCCTTAGTATTTGATCCTAAAATTCGAAATACAAAGATAGAAATGAACTTTCAAGCTTGCTTTGAACATTCCTTCAATATATCCAGCAGCCTAAATAGCTTTTAAGTTGGCTATTTTATCCTAACACCTAGGTGCACTTACATTTCAATTTGACATCGTTTAAGGTCCAAAATGGTAATGGAACAATAACCAAGAATGTCCAGTGAATTTCAAATAAAGGAGTTAAAAGTAAATGACTCAGTGAAACATGTATAACACAAAGGCTAATACGTATGTAGTTTCTAACCACATTACTTACAATAGATGGCTCATTTCCAGACTCATCCTTTGAAGTAATATTAGCATTCCAATCACTGAGTTTCTCCATAAGAGTAGAAAAGCTTTTCTCTGGTACAACAAGACGCAATCTCATGGGGGATCTTTTGATAGGGAAATGGTTCTGAAGCTCCCTAATAACTTCCAATGCCTACCAAAGGAAACAAAAAACACAAAAAAAAGTAATGATGCCATTGTTATTCTTCAAATTGATATTGAAGACGTGACAACTTCATGGACCAAATGTTATTATTATTGATAATAATAATAATAACATTTTATTTTATTTTTAGGGAGTTTGAAATATAATTCATCTACAGTTCTGTTCTAAATCATCGTAGATATAAATAGATCTTACAAAAGTCTCATAGGCAACAATTTGATAGGATAAAATTCTTTGGCCAAAGAAAATATGTTTGTGTTGGCAAAAAAAAAAAAAATGCAGCAATAATACTAGATAAACATGAACTATGATGTTTGGAGTTTTAAAAAGTTTTAAATAAACAAGCTACCTGCTTTTTTGAGCTTTGATTTGGATCCACTGCAAAATGAATCTCATGCATAAGTCGCTCAATCATGCTAATTGTATAGGGATGATGAGTTTCAGGGTTGATCGTTTTCTGCATCACAATAGTTGCAATATCCCGGAACTGACTAGATAACTGAGATTCTCTCTCCTTCCCAGCAACTTGAAGCTCTCCTTTTTCCAAGATCTATCAATCATCCACATTTTAAAGATCTTCCAAATTTACAGAAACTCAAAAGCTTTTTTTTTCCTTTATTAAACATGAAGAATATGGAAGGAACCAACATTTTAAAAATAAAATTTGCATCAATTGTTAAGAATAAGAGAATGTTAGTGATGTATTTATCATGTTAGATCAGAATTACAGATGGGTCATAGCACAAGGAAAAATTCTTCCCAAATGACCAACATTAAGAAATAAAATTTGCAGATGTGATCAAACATTGGAGTGGAAAAATCATAGTACTATGATATTTCATGTTAAATCATAATTGTGTATTGGAACTGTCAGAGCACATAAAAAATTTCTAATTTACATTATATTAATCAGAAGACTCTGTAACAAGAAGAGACTGGGTCCCTTTTACAAGAACTATGACTCAAATCAAACAAAAACACTCTATCCTCCCTCACTGCATCGTGAGTTCTCCAAAAGGGTAAAGAAGACTTTCCATTTGCAAACTCCATGATGCCTCAGCTCAAAGAAGCAAGAACAATCAGATTTCAGGCTTTGTGGACCATGGACCCTGATTTTCACTCAGGAAGGAACCTATCTTTGCAAGCACAACATCTATCTTGAAGGAACAACTATTTTGGTAAAAGCTTGTGATCAGCAAAAGAATGCACAAGGAGTGAAACCATAAAGGATATTATAACCACTTATTGACCCTGTAGCCTGATAGACTGATAGGCTTGGGCTCACAGGTGCATGCAGTTTCAAACCATGAACTTCACATGCTGACGTAGTCTCTCAAGCAAGTCTGCTCAGCGCCTACTTCCAGTCATTCATTTAATCCTTACAGGCCATAAGGAAGTTACCCCCCTTCAAACTTGGGTTTCACATTCCCTGTAAAACCCAAAGCTGATCTTTAGGAGTACACATCAGTCAGCTTTCTACAGAGTTTAGTTTCTCACCCTTTGTATTATTCTCAAAGTATACATGGTGATGCTTATATTAATGTATTCCATTGAATCACATTTGTTCCAGTTCCTTGCCATCTCAGATATTACTATGCTTACACTGGTTTCATATACTTTATTTTTCGTATTCCACGGGACATCATTTGTTCAGATCGTTATCATCTGAGAAATTACTTGCTTGCTCTAGTTTCAATTCACTACTAATAAATGATAAAATTGTTGGCTTTTTTGTTCGCAAACTGACAATATATTGCTTATCAAATATATTTTTATCATATAAAAACAGTTCCCAAATCATTACTAGGCACATTAATCTGTAGTTTTTTTTCCTAAAACGTCAAAGAAAAAATATAGCATCTCAAGCAAGACAAAAAGACTCTACACATTACCTCCAAACATATTTTTGACTGATCATCAGTACCAAATGCTGCAATCAGTTCTTTTGACTTCGCAAGAATTCCTTTTGAGACGTTTGAATAAACTGTTTGTGACTGCAACACTTCATCCAAATCCTTCTCCCTGCACAATAATTGAAGAGAAAGTATGTCACAAGTGATAATGAACCAACAAATAAAATAGATTTTAGAAAGACCAAAACAAACACAAGGGAAACAATAACAAATACAAGAGTCAGAATTGTCCGAGCAAATAAATATAGAAATTTAGTGAAGGTCAGTTTCCTAAAGCTTCGAAATTTCTATTAATCTAACTATGATATACCCAAAAACAATCCCTTTATCCTATTTACCAATGAAAACCTCCTCGCTTCCTTTCCAAGAACAATTTGACAAAACCCATACCAATTCGGTAAACACGATAACCCCATATGAGAAGCTTTAGTTACATTTTCCAGTGGACGAACAGAAGTTAGATTTTAATCGACATAAGGAAAAAGAAGGTATCGGGATTCTTACACTCCAGATCGCCACGAAAGGACCTTGTTCTTGTAGCAGGCGATCTCGAACCTTATTCCGTGCTTCTTGAGGCGGACGACCGCCACGTTCGTGAGGCGCTTCTGCCCGATGGGCTGCACCAAGGTCTTCGACATCTTCGCCCCTCGAACAAAATTCTCACCTTCCCAATTCGACCAATTCCGGCGGCTGTTGAGAAACGAGATACATGCGCTCCAAGATTCGTGCACGTGGTTTCGGGCCGGGCTTCGAATTATTAACGGATCCAATTTAAAATCTAGTGTTGGGCTTACGAAGAACTTATTTATTTATTTTAATATGAATAAAATTAATAGATCTAATATTTTATTAGCTGTTATTGTTTGGTTTTTAAATTTATTCCTCATCATTATATATTTTTTTTAAAAAAAATAAATTGTATTACAACTTAACATCTCCTTGAAATTATACTCTATTATCAAATAAGTTTTCTTATACTTGATTACAATAATTTTAATTCCTTAATTATTTGATTACATTATTGGAGAAAATTTAAAAATCAAGTTCCATCCACTATCTATCTATATTAATCATGTAGTAAAAACTTGAGTTACTTTTGAACTTTGGGTTATTTCTATTGAATGCTCTGCAAGTGCATAAAGTATAGCTTAATGAGAATAGAATTTTCATACACACGCATTAATTAAATGATTATAAATTAAATTTCTGTTGTTTGAAAAATCAATTCAACAACCTTTTACGAGTTATTCAATGGTTGGTAACCTTTTTCCATCCTTACTTTTATAATATAAATTTGTTTGAGTAATTCACTGAAATATCACTGAGGAGCGAAAGATGAATACAATTTAATAAAAAATATTAGATCAAAAAAAATTAATTTAGGAATAAATCTAAATATCAACCAAATTTTATGAATTAAGACATACTACCAACTAATTTTTTATTGTAAAAATCTTTAATAGCCAAGTTATTATAATACGATATATTTATTAACTGTGAATGACTGAATTCCTTCTTCAATGAAAATCAATATTTTTTTAGGATAATAAATTAAACAAAATATTCTTTGGTCTTTGATTGCCCTGCCTTTTTGACTTACAATTAGTACGGTACTGACTCATAGCAAGTAACATCGACGACCACCATTTATTTCTCATTTAATGATCGAAGCTAATTGTTAATCATTGAGGACATGGTAATAAAAGATGAATACGCTATTTCCGTCAATCTGTCCTAGGATCAATACGGAAGAGATAAATCACGGACGGCTACTAGCCTTTAGAATAATGACTAGCACATAAGGGAGACATTTTAT
>JBBMJZ010413096.1:661330-675344 GCA_037833815.1 Zingiber zerumbet
TATAGTATCAAATCATATCACGATCATATAATATCACACTAAAATGCATAAGTCAATCCTGCATCAAGTAGAATACGATAGATTTTCAGAAAAATGCACAAATAAAAAATAGAATCAATAAACATGATATAGTACCACAATAATATCATAATTTTATATACTATCAAAAACAACCAAATATTTTTTTTAAAAAAAAAACATTAAAACTAACCTTAAACGAAGTTGAAGGTCAACAAATTTTATTTCAGGCTAAGTAGTTATAAAATGCTCAATATAAATCAAAACTAAATGTAGATTATGAAGTACCATTTCATTATTATTCCAAAACAATTTTTAATGTTTAATTACTCAGTTAAATACAAAACTAAAGTTAGAAACACATCTCAGTATTTCTAATTATTAGGAGGGGTTGTGTCTTGAGTCTCTTGTGAATCAAAATGATGT
This sequence comes from Zingiber zerumbet, assembly GCA_037833815.1. Classification (NCBI taxonomy): domain Eukaryota; kingdom Viridiplantae; phylum Streptophyta; class Magnoliopsida; order Zingiberales; family Zingiberaceae; genus Zingiber; species Zingiber zerumbet. The sequence continues at coordinate 661,775 of JBBMJZ010413096.1, forward strand.
GGCGTTGGAAAAACAGAAAGACTCATTAGTGAATAGCAATAGAAAAATTCTCGCATTTGTCGCTCAACTGCTGCCTTGACATGATCATCCTTTGATTGCTCAGATTGTTCTTCTGCCAACCTGACCCAATCATCTATTGATCACTCAAACTGCTCTACTATAGATCTGACTTGATCATCTATCAACGCTTCTACTGATGTGACCCGATCCTTCAATGTTTGATTTTCTAGGCATAACTCTTGCATACCATTAGATGAAGAATTGGATCGACCCTTGGTCCTAGGAGTCATCTCACGATCATATGCAACTCGTGCATGAGAGCATAGACTCTAGAGGGAGTTCTTTTTTATTTCCACCAACAACATCATAATATATATCATTTATAACTTCATCTAATAAAATCTGAATCTCCCCTCCCTCTACAACAGGCTGAGACATATGTGCAACTCGATTAGTCATATCATCCTATTAAAAAAATATTAGTTTTATCTAACAAAGCTAATAATTTTTAAATTTGGGTGGTAAAAAAATTTATATTCTTATGTCTATGGCCTTTGATTTCAAATCCATATACGTTTCATCCTTTTTTTTTTTGTGAGTTTGTGAAATACATCCCAACATATACTAGGTTTTCGTAAAGGTTTTTCCTTCAAAGATAAAATAATTTAAAAGGTTGATCCGGTGGTCAGGACAAGGGACCCAATTCAAGGAAAGTCAAAGGACACGATGGTCAATCTAAGGATAGGTCGATCGGGCCATTCTGGTAGGTCCGAGCGGAACTGAATGCAACCCGGCCCCGAGCTGGGGTTTCCGCGGGAAAGAACTGAGCGGCCGAGTGGGGTATCCGCTCGGCCCGGGCGCAGGGCAAGGGTATAAGGTTGGGTCGGACGATCTGTCCGCTCGGCCGGGATACGAAGGAAAGAGAGGATGCGGACAGGCATGACTGAGATCCTTTAGGTCAGATCAGCAGGTGCACCCGGCTGGGACAAGACACCAGCCGAGCGGAGGGGCGCTCGGCTCAGGTAAAGAAATCAACCTAAAGGCACGACAGATGACCAAGACGTACGCGGAATCGTACTGCAGAAGATTCTGCTGTCCCATCAAGGAGTGGTTCAAATTGTAGCAGCATGGCGTTAGACATGTCAGGCATGTCCTTCTGACAAACTCATACCGAGGCATGGTTAACGACGTGGGAATGTCTCGATTAGCGTGCACATGCATTACAGGAACTCTATATAAGAGTTCCTCCACTTCACCGGAGGTATGCAATCTTCTAAGTTTGGAGTCATTTCCCCACTTCCCCTTGCCTGACTTGAGCGTCGGAGGGCCGTCGCTAGGACACCCCGCCCCGCTCGGTTTTGTTGCAGGTTCATCGGAACACGTGAGGAGCCAACAGAGAGTACCACGTTCTTAGTATTCGTTGACTCATCATTCGAACAGGATTAGTTCCATTGATTAAATTGTTGGTCGACTATAAACTATTTTTATTGATCTTAATAAAGGGGATGAATTAATAAGCTCGATTTTAAATTTTAACAATTAGAAATCACTATTTTTTTTTTGAGAGCCCTTGCTTAAAGACGAATTAAATAAACAATTTTCAGTTCGTTGCCTTCAGCAAATCACGGAACCCCAACTCATTGCCACTCGTTTCCTTTTTGATGCCTTTTCCATTGGTGCTGTGTATGCGGGGTTCCCATCTTCGTAATTATTCATTTAAAATAATTGATGCTAATTATGAGTATTTTTTAATTTAATTTTATATAGATAAATTTATGTTATAGAAACTATGAAAGTTACTATAATATGGATTTGAACCGTGATATTTTAATGACAAAATAATAATTTTACTATTACATCAAAACTCTCCTTTTATAATATTATAATAGTTATAAAATAATAATATGAATATTATTGAACATTAAATCAGTTAAAAAATAATTTTAAAAATAACTAAAATATATATTTATACAAGTATCAACTACGTTGATACACGAAGACACGATCTTCTTGTCCCAAAAGTTGGACGTTTTTTTTATTACAAATAAAAAAAAGATGTCACCTTGTTTTTCGTCCAATTTGATTTATGCTCTTTTGAACAGGTATTCCCGCGTCCTGCCGCTACTTTTCTCCGTCAACTGCGACATGCTACAACGTTGGAAACAACTCATCGCCTTTAATTTAAATTCCACAGGGAATCGTATCCGTCCACGCCAACTAAGATCCACGTGTCTCAAGCACGATCGCCATCCAGACTCGGCCGTAGTCGAGTCTCGTTCCAGATCAGAAACGAGACGATCTCCTACCAACGTGTTGCCGAATATTCCACGCCTCGTGCTGTCACTGACTCGGATATCCGAACGAGTCGGGCGAGTCAATCCCTTGGCGATGGGTCCACTCCGAAAACCGGTGCCGCTTCCCTACCTCGATCTGTGCTCTCTATTTAAAGGAAGAAGAAGGATCGTGCTTCCCATCTCATCGTGTACCCGGCCGAGGGCTTTCTTCCAGTTCGCACTACACCGATCCGGCCGCCGTCGTCGCCTTTTTGCTCGAGGTGCTCTTCTCTCTTCTCTTATCGTGATTACATTCGATTCATCCTCCCATTTGATTAGTTACTCTGGATTTTATTGAAGATTCTCGGTCATGGTTTTTTTTTGGGGGGATTTGTATCCGTTTTCCTCGAGACATTTTAGCTTTCTGTTTCTGCGGACTACAGAAACATCTGCTTCTCATTTGATCGTATTGAGTGGGAAATGGAATACCAGAAGTTGTATGATAAAATGCTAGATGTTTCAACGAAAAGGATCTCACACTGACTCGTTTGGAAGCACTTTTTGATCGAATCCAGTGATCCACACGAGCTTTTCGTTACTTTTGATGGTAACAAGTAGCTGGTTCAGCGAAGGGGACACCGCATTCATTCGTTTGGAAGCAATTTTTAACTGTGAAAAAAGATCCCATTTGATGATAGGATTTAATTTTAAAGGGGGCGTGCTTCAATTTTGTGTTTGAAGAGACAAGAGGTTGAATTACTATCAGTTATTCTTCTTCACGTTGAATGAGAAATCCCGAGTTTTGCTTCCTGATTTTTTTTTTCAACCTGGTTGAAGGAAGTAACCAAATACACAAATGAAGAAAATAAATGGATGGTGTATATCGTTTTCATTGCTTTCCCGACCTTCTACTATCTAAAATCTTATTAGGAAAATTGAGTTGATTGGAGTGAAATATATACAAGGTTCAGAGAAAGTTAAAAAAGAAATAATGTAATAAAAAAGATTAATTGTTCTGAATATTATTAGCAATTTAACCTACTCTATAGTTCAATGGAGGACAAGATTAATGTAGGAGATCCCAAATTGCTGAGAGAACATGGAAATACAGTTTCATTATGTGATGAATATGATGATAGTATGTGGAATTGTGGGTTCATTAATATAAATTACTCAATGCTAAGCATTAACTGAATTAACTATGATTTCTAAAGAGCCCTGTACATAGTAATGACATTAATTGGCCTTCTGTAGAATCATGAATCCACAAGAGGGGATGAATGGAACACACAAAAGCCTGATTCCACGGCTGAATCAAAGAATCCTATCCTCACTGTCGAAGAGATCTGTAGCTGCACATCCATGGCATGATCTTGAAATAGGTACTGTGACTCAATATTAAAAAACTCATTTCTTTGCAACTGAAATTACCAAAGGATTAACCATATCATGATGTTTCATGCAGGTCCTGCTGCTCCTGCAATCTTCAATGTTGTAAGTATTCTCTGGACAATCATCCTTTGGTTAGCAAAAATGTATTACTAAGAAAACAAGCATTAGCGTTAATCATTTGCAAACTATAAGATCAACTGCATCTGCAACTGTCCCAATCACCATCAGTGTTAGTCGTTCTTGTAAAAAGAGATGAGTGTTTTCCTGATGTAATTTTCATTTGGTAAATGATTAATTTTAATATAATTATGTGAATTTGTACCTTAATAATAAGTTTGAGTAATGACAAATATATAAAAATCGTTTTCTTTTTAATATTGTTGATGCTATTTTCACTGGTCATCATCAAAGGTTGTGGAAATATCCAAAGGGAGCAAAGTGAAATATGAACTTGACAAGAAGACAGGATTGATTAAGGTGCATGTGTTCTTCTTAATTCTAAAATTGAAACAATCTGTAGAATGGATGCAAGAAAATTTTGATTTTCTGTAAACTTATCTTTCTAATGTCATTTTGTGGCTTCACTCACAGGTCGATCGGATCTTGTACTCGTCAGTTGTTTATCCACAGAACTACGGTTTCATTCCTCGCACACTATGTGAAGATAATGACCCCATGGATGTTTTGGTTCTTATGCAGGTTGACTGAAACCTTATATGTTTCTCTTTTATTCATAAAATCGGTGATACTTCTCATTATGATTGTTTTGCCTGAAATTTTTGGTATCATATTTTTTCCATCCTGGTGCCATCAAGGACGAAATATAATCACAGAGATAACTGAACTTTTGCCAATCAAATGATTGTACAGGAACCAGTTATTCCAGGATGCTTCCTTCGTGCCAAAGCCATTGGACTTATGCCTATGATTGATCAGGCAAGAATGCAGATAATTAGTAATTTACATGCAATGTCAATCCTCAAGTTGTGCAACTAATGCTTATTGTTTTTTTTCTAAAAGGGAGAGAAAGATGATAAGATCATCGCAGTTTGCGCTGACGATCCTGAATACCGTCACTACAATGATATCAGTGAGCTACCTCCTCATCGGCTCGCGGAGATCCGACGCTTCTTTGAAGACTGTATCCTCTCGAAGAGATGTTATATTAGATTTCATATTCGTGAGGCTCAATGCATGATTTAATTTTTATTTTTTTTGGAAAAAAAAGAACATACACAAGAATAAAACAAAAACAGATATCAACCTTGACCAAACTGTTCAGACAAAAAGAATGAGAACAAAGAGGTTGCGGTCAATGATTTCTTGCCGGGGCAAAGTGCTCGTGAAGCCATCCATCACTCAATGTGAGTTACTCTCCGTGCCTTGCTTGAATTTCTAAATACCGAATGAACTGAAGCATCGACAGTGATATCGAATGATTCTATGCGGAAATTCTGATCGTATTAATGGTGCAATTGTTCAGGGATCTCTACGCTGAATACATCCTACAAACTCTGAGGCAATGAAAGCCCAAATCAAAGCCCCCATATTCTACTTTGGAATCAAGAGTTGCAACGACGATATTGCACTACTTAGTCAGTCTTGAAGTTTTTGGCGTTGATTTGTTATTTTTTTTTTATCATTTCATCTGACATATGATTGGATTGCTAATTAAAGCCATATTTTATTATGCTTTCATAATTGCTTTTTATTGAAGAAAATATAAATATGATTATCATTTTATTATGCTTTCATAATTCCATCTTCAGTGATGCAATAGTAATTAAAGCTACAATTTCTCAGTTGAAACGTTCATGGGAGCGTTGATTCTTCTACATATATAATTATGGAACTCCATATTTAAATATAATTTTAGTATTATTTTTTTTATATTAAGATTTGCCTTATTACTTCATAATAACGATGATTAGCGATTGTAACGCTCAAAGCGCTTTAGCGCCCACGAGCCTCATGAGCCCAAACGTAACGGCCATGGCAGCCCACCCGCCCGCCACCACTCTAGCGCACGACCTCGCCACCGGCGCCTTCCCCAGCAGAGCACCCACGCACCCGAACGCCACCAGAGCCGCGCTCGCCGCAGCCGCCACCGCTCCCAGCCTCACCCTGTAACTCCCTATAAACCCCGCCGCCAGCAGCGGCACCAGCGCGCCCACCGCGAACGCCATCGCCGACGCCGCCGCCGCCTGCAGCGGGCTCGGAAGCTGCTCCGGCCCCTCCTCTTCCCAATTCCCCTCCTCGTTCGCCGCCCTCTGCTTCCTCTCCCTCCTCCGCTGCGCCGCCACCTCAATGTCCACCTGCGAGTACACCGACACGAACTCGCCGATGGCCATGCTGCACGCGCCGGCCACGAGCCCCGCGAAGCCCGAGAGGACCATCGCCTTCGCGTCGTCCTTCACGGCGCCGACGCCCATCATGAGCGACGCGGTGGAGACGAGCCCGTCGTTGGCGCCGAGCACCGCCGCGCGCAGCCACTGCGCGCGCCGGGAGCAGTCGTCCCGGACCTCGACGACGGCGCCGGCTGGAGCGACGACCGCCCCCTCCTCGAGACCTTCAAAAGAAAGCTTAATGCCGCTTCCATCAACGCTGGCCATGGATTAATTTTGCCGCGTGGAGACAGGGGAGGCAGTAGCGGAGAAGCAGTGTGGAAGACACACGCCGTGCGGCGGTCTCTTTATAGTAATTCTCCGGTCGTCATCGAGATAGTGATCGATCGACCATGGTGGTGGCGCCACTAAGTGGAGTATTCCGTAATTTAGTTAGGCCTCATTGGGCCTTTTTATCGAACATCTTCCACGCAGCATCGGAAACATTATCCATGACCTAATTCCATGGCGAAAAACAACGTGGAAATCCACAAAAAAGAAGTTGATTGCCAGAAGGCAAAGAAATCTATTAATTAAGGATGAAAACAAACAATTATAGTCTCTGTAACAATGTTCAATCGCAGAGGAAGCGAGAAGAGCATGCTTTATTATTATTTTTTTTAAATTGCACTCTGAAATGTTGTCTGTTTCCATCACTGCAGAGAAAGAAGGCAAGAAGTGTTTGAGGCTTCCATGCTATTAATTACATTATATTATAATCAAGCGTATACTTATAAATTTTCCTCTGGGTTCAACACAAAATGGCTAACGACAAAAAACACTAGAACAAACATGCAAAATGGTATATTAAGAAAGGAATACTTGCACAAACATGGCACCAGAAATGCCTAGTTGAGACCTCACTTATTCACAATGAAACGACAAGTTTCGACAACAGATGTAAAAGAGTACCCAAAAACCCTAAAAGACAGTTTAATAGTTTCTTCTTCTTTTGAGAGCACTATCAACATCTACCAATAATGCAGTAGTTACTTTCTTTTAGATGTCTTTAAGCTCCATTTCTACATCTACCAAATTAACCTTGCCATATCTTCTTCCTCAATTATACATAGTATTAAAACACATGTTGGCACATGGATTGCTGAATAGATGAGCACCTGGTTTTGTTGCATTAAAAACATTTGTGAGGATAATGGGCAGGACAGGAGTGTGCACTACATCCACCATCACCACTATTATTTGACCTTTCTCAGGCCCTCAAGTGGATGAATAATAAACAAATTAGGGAAGATGCAATATGGTTGATGGAAAATAAGAGAGATGGATGAAAACGGACTTACATTTGCAAGGGAATTTAGTCCCACGTTCAGGGATGAGTAGCTATGAGGTAAGTTTATATTGAATCGTAACATTTAAAGTCATGGACGTGTATAAGGAGAGATGTACTCTCTCACACGGTCGAGCCTTCTAGACAGCACAATCATCCAGCCGAATAGCAATCTCGACATGGACGTCTTGAGTTCTGTAACTCATAGCAATCTCGACAGATCAACCAGCTAAAATAAACAAGTCCATTTAATGGCGAATAGGGAAAGCGTCGGTATGAAAGAAAAGGGATCAGCTTGTACAGGTGACTATCAAAGTTTATGATAGGTTATAAAGTCGAATAGCTGGCCTAGTTAGTAGGTCCCAGACTCAGCTCCCCTCACTCTCAATCAGTCCTGTCGTTCTGATAAGTTCTTTGCCAAGTCCACTCCTAGTGCGGACCGGACTCACTCGGAACTCATCTCCCCACTCCCGATCAATCCTACCAATTAGACATGTCCTCTACAAATGCCACTCACGTCTCCCCACTCCCGATCAGTCCTACCAATTAGACATGTCCTCTACGAATGCCACTCACGGCTCCTAGTGCGGACCGGACTCACTCGGAACTCATCTCCCCACTCCCGATTAGTCCTCCCAATTAGACATGTCCTCTACGAATGCCACTCACGACATGCATCGGACTCGCTCAAGACTCATCTCTCTTCACTCCCAATCGACCTTGCTGATCATGCGGACCCCAATCAACCTTCTTCACTCTCCTAATCGGCATTGCCAATCGGACGGGCCCTAAAAGAATCAATGTTCCCTTGTTAAACCGCTCATAAAACTCTACTTTGAGGATATCGTTACGGCTCAATTAAGCCATATGCATAAATGGGCTTTCTGAGAAGCTCATCTTCTAGCTAGCAACTCAAGAGACCTCCTGACCCAAAAGTCTAGTTACTATTATTAATACAACACTTGAATTTGTCAGAGAAATATATCTATGTATAGATACTTACACCACCTACATGCCGATGTGATTGATGGGCGTGGTATAAGCATAATGACATGACATATTAATTGACTGCTGGATAATGCCTCATTTATGCAGAGATTGTGAGGGGCATTATAAAAGAGGATTCTTCTCCATTGGCACAGGTACACGCACACACTCCTTCACATTATAGGATCAAAAAGTTGCTAGAGGAGGGGATGAATATCGTTCGTTGCTTTTTCTAGATATAATGAATTAAAACAATGCAACAGAAAAGAAAGAAACGAGAACACAGACAATCGCTAACACAAGTCTTTTTTATTTGATCCGGAGCCTTCGATGACTCTTACTCCAAGATCAGCACTCGTGGAATGCTTTTGTTAGGCAATCACTATCAATCCGAAAATATTTACAAAATCTAAGTAAAACAATTGTTAAATAAAATTGCCAATAACAAAATAAGTAATTGCTTGAGTGTTGGTTGTTGGACTAGTCTTTCAGTGTCGTTGGAGTCTTCTCGAAGCAGTGCTTGAGTATGAAAGTCGAAGCAAGTGATCTACTGAAGCCTCTGGTTAAATTCCTTTATATAGACCCTTTATAGCGTCTAGACCGCCCTTGGGTGTCTAGATTACCCTTGGGTGTCTCCAATGAGGCCTGGAACTTCGTTGACTTATCCTCCTCCAAGTGTCTGCACCACCTCTAAGTGCTTAGATCGTTGACATGGATGCACCTCGACTAAACTCTATCTCTAAAAATTTATCCATCTCCTAGCGCCTGGACCTGTTCGGGTGCCAGGATTATGACGCAAGCTGGCCAATCAACGTGTGCCACCTCAACTCGGCTAGTTACCCTTTCGACCCCTTTCCGAGCGCCTGGACTAGCTCCTGGCACCCGGACCTCCAAGCGTCTGGAGCCTCTTTTTCAACCACATGATTTCTTGCACCACAAGGTTAGCACAACAAAATATAACCTGTAAGATAAAATTAGCACAATACAGAAATAATAGTATTAATTAAATCTTGTCTCCCCATGACCAGGATCTTGTCATAGTCTCATCTTAGACTTCTCAAATGACTCTAAGTTGGACTGCACCTATTGTCTCACTATAATTCATCCTCATTATATCTCTCTCCTCTAGTAACTTACCTCACTTACCATTTACAGTCAATTGACTTGCCTTTTGACTCATCAGGTCTTCTTGCTAGTTGTCAGGTTCGCAAACCCAACTGACTTCTGCTAGCTGTCAAGTCCCATAAACTCAGCTAAACTCCTGCCAGATATCAGGTCACTCCTTGACCTATCTAGATTTCGTGTCAATTATCAAGTCCTCAGACCTAACTGAACTTCAGCTTGGTATCAGGTCCTCTAGACCAGTCAATCCCTACACACTTGGTAACAATGTTAGCTTTAATCTATTTATTATTTATCAAAACTTGAGTTTGACCATTGGTGCTAACTGCACCAACACGCATCTCTTCCTCTTTGTTGATGTTTGCTTTGCTTTGAGCCACCATCATTTTCTGACTTAATCATTAGAGTAGCTACTCCAGGGACTCCCCCGACCTTCTTACAGATGATTTTCTTCTCTTCTAAGGAGTTCTTGGAGCCAGTCAATCTGTATGCCACATCACTAGTGATCCATTCTCATTGATTCCAGACAAGATTAAATTTGACGTCGTCTGTGAAACCTCTTTGTCTGATCAGGAACGTGAAGATGAACGATATCGGAAAACTAACTTGTTGATGTAATTTTCCTTAGGTAAAAGTTGACTAGGTTGACTTAAGCTTGAGTTTTGACATTTGAATTTTGATTTTTGACAATATATAGAGATTTCTAGTGTAATTATCCATCCGGGAGATTAAAGGTCAAAGGTTGACCAAAAGTCTAGTAGGTCAAAGTTGACCGGATACTTGACTGGAAAATTCCTAACTGGAGGTTAGGTAAGGGTAAGACCAATGGGAAGATTGGCAGAAAAGAAAATTTAAGTAGATCACTGTCGACCAGACACTTGATGTAAAAAGTCTTAATGAGTGAAACCAAACAGTGGAAAAGTTCTAGTGAGTGCAGGTAGTAAGAAAGTACTGATGAGTGAAGCTAGATAATTGAAAAGTTCTAGTGAGTAAAGCTAGGCAGATGGAAATCCTTGTGAGTGAAGTTAGGTGATGAAAAGTTTTAGTGAGTGAAGCTAGGTGGAAAATCCTAGTGAGTGAAGCTAGGTGATGGAAAGTCTTGGTGAGTGAAACCAACAGTGAAAATCTAGATGGGTTAAAGGACTGACCGGACACCTGATGTTTAGAAGTTTAAGTGGGTCATGGAGGACTGGACACTTGACATCAATGGAAATCCAAGTGGGTTAAAGGACTGAAGAGACATCTGGTGAGTGGAAGTCCAAGTGGGTAATGGAGGACCGGACACTTGGTATGAGACGATTAGTCTAAGTGGGTCAAGATTGACCGGACACTTGGCACAAGAAGAAAAGTCCACGTGGGTCAAAGGATTAACATGACACTTTATAAAAAAATCTCAGTAGGTTAAGGATGACTGGGTGTTAAGGAATGAGGAGTCTCAATAGGTCACGGTTCACTGATGTTGGGCAAGGAATCCTAGGGCTCGAGTTTAGGAGCTAGGATTTCCAAATTGATTGGATAATTGATTTGGCAGAGCTTAAGCTATTAAGCTTCAACTTAATCACTTAAGGCTCAAAAATCATGACCACAAAATCAACCTGAATCGCTTAGGCTAAACGATTCAGGATGTCTTAAGCGATCATCCTGATCGCTTAAGGCCCTTTTTATAAGAAATAGAAAGGTTGGTAAGCGATTAAGTAGGAAAACTTAATCGCTTACGACTATTTAGCAATCGAACAAAAAGAGGTGTAATTGATTTCGCCATGCTTAAGCGATTGGGTAATCATTTAATTTAAGGTTCAAAAACATAGTCGTTTTGTAGGTTCAAATCGAGCTACTGATATGGTAAGCGATTAGGAGAATACCTAATTGATTACAGCGCCAGAAGAAGCCCTAGAAAAGGGGTTTTGTGACCGTTCTTAAGGAGTTCTTCTCTACATATTTTCACGACAACTCATCACCAGTTCTTGGGAGCCTAGGGTGGAAGTGCTGCTGCATTTCTAAACTTACAAGTGACTTCTACATCAACAAGAGACTAAGCAAGAAGAGATTTTTATTTATAATTTTGTATTTACTTCTTGTATTGTATTCTTGTTGAGTGTGTTGTACAAGATTTTTCTACCTCTGGGGATTTCTAAGGAGTATTTTTGATAGGGGAGAGTGTTCTCATGTGTGGATCCTTGGATTAGTCATCTCGTTGAGGTGGATACTAAGTAAATCATTTGTGTTAGCATTGGTGGAGTATTCGCTTCAGTTTTTCACTGTAAGATCATCATCAACGAACCGATCAAGGTATTCACCCTCCCCTCCTCTAGCTCCGGGATGTCCCAATAAGTGGCATTAGAGCAAGGCCATTTTTCATCAGACTTATCACCGGAAAGGGTAAAGAGCTAGAGGAAGAAGAAGAAGTTGAAGACTAAAGTCAACACAATCAAAGACTTCATTAAAAAGCTCAACTTCAAGATGGATTTTCGAGATAGACTCAGATTCGATACACAACCACTTCCACCATACGTATTTTGGGAGTTTTGATCTTTAGAAATCAAGGATAAAAAATTTCCTCTTGATGAAGATAGAACAATGATTTGCTCTGATGAAAGACTTTCAAGCTCTAACAAATGATAAAGGTAAGCTCATAAAGAAGTGCAAATGGAGCGAGGAACAAATCAAGAGAAGCAAGACTAATGACAAAGATTATTAGTCAATCTAGTGTCTAGTAACATATTGAGTCAAATTGGAGAGTATGAAGATGTTAAGGAGGTTTGAAGCAAATTAACAAAGATTCATGAAGATCCCTCCACTGTACCAAATCAAGAAGAATCCAAAAAGGAAAATTCAATGGATCAAGAGGAAGAGAATTCAGAGAAAATTTAAGAAGATTCATCCTCAAAAGAGTGCAAAGACAAAGACAAAGGGGGCATGCTCCTTGTTTGATGTGCACATGGATTCAAAGGTTGAGGAATGCTCAACATCCAAGGATGAAGATGAAGAGGCATCCATCTCAAGAATTGAGGTGGAGTGTAGATCATTGATGTCGGATCAAAGAGAAGCCTCTACATGATCAAAATAGAAAGTGTCACCCGTACAAGTAAAGGTATAAAAATTTCAATTTATAAAAATAAAGATCACATCATTTGCTTTGAGTGTAGGGAAAGCAGACACTATAAAAGCAAGTGTCTTATTTGATCAAGAAGAAGGGTCAATTGACACCTAAGGACAAAGAGAAATCCAAGGAAGTTTGCCTCATTGTACGAAAAGGCAATGAGAATATTGTGTGATTTTCTTGCAACTAAAAAAAGTATTATCGGAGTCAATGTCCTAAGAGGAAGAAATTGAGTAAGGTTAAAGGAAGAAGCTCAAGTCAAGGGGGGTCTTCCAAGAATAACCTTAAGGTACCATTAGTTAATGACATTTCTTTTGTTCATGATAAAAAGCTTGCTAGGTCTAATCTCTATCATTTTAATATCATTTATCATGAAAATAGGAAGCATGATAGGTTTAAAGAAAAATATGTTTCATTTCATGCTAGGACTGCCTCACTTAAGAATAGAAAGGCAGAAAATAATTTAGGCAAGAATTTTAAAGTAATTAGATGTATGTCTAAGAAAAGGAAAACTGAAGGATTTAATGAAAAATTAAAATTTGAGGACTTAAGGAATGAAAATCAAGTCTTGAGATAAAGACATGAAAAATTGGAGAGGGCTCTAGAGAAATGACAATTAGTGTCTGATCCGGCGGTAAGAAGGGGGGACCCACTTCCCGGAGGGTCCCTAGTCAAAGTGGTCAACCCAAGGTTAGGTCGATCGGATAACGCTCGGGTTGGCTCGTCAAGTAGGTCCGAGCGGAACCAAAGACAACCCAGCCAGGGGCTCGAGTTCCCGACGCAAGGAGAAAGGATCAAGTGGCCAAGCGAATGGTCCGCTCGGCCGGGACAGTGGCCGAGCGAGGGGTCCGCTCGGCCATGACATATGGCAGGGAAGCGGGGGATAAGGAATCCTCCCGATCGGGGATAAGACAAGGGCCGATCGGGTGGGAACTTGGCTTAGGATGAAGAAGTCAACCGAGGCACGTCCAATCACTAGGTCGTACACAATATCAGGCGACAGAAGGTTCTGCCGTCCCATCAG
>JBBMJZ010413096.1:731598-746461 GCA_037833815.1 Zingiber zerumbet
AAACTCATACCAATATATATGAGTTTTCACTGTATTCTTATCACGGAAAGCTATATTTCTATATCTGCACTAATTACGTGGGCACTTTAACTCGGTACCATTCAAACATTCTGGATGAGAAATAGCGAAGTTCATAAACTCTTCAACCCCATCAAAAATTCTTGACCGATGAATCCATTGTCTAACCTATTGACATAGAAGTCTTATTTATATATATTATATCCTAATGTGAATAAAATTTCTAACATGGTTAATCATGTCAAACTAAGCATAATTATATTTTCGAACTATGCAAGTAATATCAATATGGACAGATATTATTAATAGTATAAATATGATAAATCATCTAACAAATGAATCACGAGAGGCAGTATTGGTCGTGCCCGATCAATGTTGACCACACCCCGATCAATGTCGGTCATGGTCAAGCAATGCCGAGAACACCCGATTAGTGTTGGTCGCGGTAGAGCAGTGCCAGGCACACCCAACCAATGCTAGCAGCGACCAATCAGTGTCAGTCACTGCAAAACAATGCCAGGCGTGCTCGATCAGTGCCCGCCGCCACCGATCAATGTTGGTCGCAGTCATTCAGTGTCGGTCGACGCCAAGCAGTGTCGACCGCTGTCGAGCAGTGTCTGTCCCTGCTGAGCAGTGTCGATGGTGGCCGAGCAGTGTCAACCTCGCTCGATCAATGTCGGACGAGGTTGAGCAGTGTCGGCAGTGCTCGATTAGTGTCGGACGAGGCTGAGCAGTGCCGGCAACAGCCAAGCAGTGTCAATTGCACCAGATTAGTGTCAGTAGCAACCCTGCTCTATTAGTTGCAACCGAGCACGAATATTTAAATAATGACAGATTATTTAATTATTCGTCGCTATCAATGACTCACTAATGTATATTCTGTCAATATTAGCGATGAATTCTAAAATAATACGTCGTTAATAGCGACAGACGTCCATCCGTCGCTAAACCAACGGCAAAAATTGGGGAGACGGACATTTCGTCCATCGGCCAGCTTCTCCAGTTGATCGGCAATGAATGGCCGCAAAGGAGAGGGAGAAGGAGCCGCCGCTGAGTTCATCCCTGATTTCCTCGCCGCCGCCGCCGCCGCAGCAGGAGAAAGCAAAGTTCCATTGCTAACTGTCACAAGGTGATGAAATAATAATAATAATAATAATAATAATAATAATAAATGAATTTAGAAAATGTGGCAAAGTTACAAAATTCAAAAGTAGAAGCCCGTGCCTTATATTAAACAAAATTATTTAAAATGTTTCATTTTTAGAAAATATTAAAATTAGTGTAAGAAAATATAAAGAAATTATCTTATTTTATTTTCTATTAAAATATTTTTAAGATTAAAAATTAGAATAGGTTGTCATTTGATATTTTTTTAAAACATGGGATGCTTTTTTATAATTATGGCAAAAGAAGGATTTGGTTTTCTCTTTACTTCTTTCCCCCCTCTGCTTGACCACGGTGGCTCGCCTCTCCGCAACCAGAGAAACCGATAAATATACACCGTCGCTTGCCTCGATTCCATCTCGTCGCTGATCCTTCGACGGATCCTTCATCCCGAGGCTTCTGATTTAGGCGTCGGAGCCGGCGACTGGATGCGGAATCGAGGACTCTAGGGCTGGTTTTGGTCTCTGTTTTCTTTCCCTGTGGAATTAGGTGAACATGCGATCGGTTTTTCCGAGATCTGTCTCTGAGAAGGCGTTGAAGAATGAGGGTGGTGAGGAGGGCGGCAGCACGCACCTCTACTTGAATGTTTATGATTTGACGCCGGCGAACAACTACCTCTACTGGTTTGGGATCGGTGTCTTCCATTCTGGGATCGAAGGTGCGTTATCAGATGCCCAATGTTTTTTGCTTAAATTTGTTTGTTTTTCTGGGTAGCTGAAATCTTTTTCCCCTTTAGCTTCTTTTGAATTTCTGATAGGATGATGCATGTTTGCTTCGTTCACTGGTTTTTGTTTTGTTTTTTCTCCTATAGATATGATTTCTCTTTGTTGGAGGCTGATTGATGAATTCAGGCAACTTTATACCAAAATTGATGGAAAAGCAGTTTTCTATTGAGAATTTTTTAAAAGTAAAGATTACTGATGAATTGTGTTCTATAGTCACTGCTGTTTTTTATTTGAAAAGCCTAAGACAGTGAAACATAAACCTTATTGAGTCAGCAATAAACTGGTCAAGTTCTTATTTAATATCCACATTGGCGAAATCTGCCTGACTCTGCAAATGATACAATGCTTTGTTGACAAGAAGTTGATTTCTGTTGTAGATTCATAGGAAGTTAGATGATGCAAGGTATAGATATGCTTTCTAGAGAAAGTTTCTAATAGTTTGAACCACCTACCAGTATTTTAGCTAGATATAATTGTGTATGTCTAAATTTATCATTAATAATCAGAGGGCGATAGCTTTAGCTTTCTTTGTTCAACATTTGCAATCCACATTACAATTTTAGTTTCCTATATTTCCATATAGTGTTTTGTTGGATCAAGACTCTCTTCCGATTGCTTTTCCTTTCTATACCTTGTGACAGATACCGAATGTGTGTTTGCTTGTAGTTCATGGGATGGAGTATGGTTTTGGAGCACATGAGTATCCAACTAGTGGAGTATTTGAGGTGGAACCGAAAAACTGTCCTGGGTTTATCTTCAGACGTTCTGTGTGGCTAGGCACTACAACTATGTCTCGTGCGGAAGTCCGCATGTTAATTGAAGATCTTGCTGGAAAATATCATGGTGACACCTATCATTTGATCATCAAGAACTGCAATCACTTCACTGATGAAGTATGTATGCGTCTGGCTGGGAAGCCTATCCCTGGATGGGTGAATAGACTTGCCAGACTGGGTTAGTATGTTTTGGAAAATGTTTTTTTGGTTCCAAAAATTTGTAGCATCAACTCATTTGGAGATTGTGATGTTTCAGGATCATATTGCAATTGTATTCTCCCAGAAGACATTGCAACTGTTGGACCTTCTCAATCTGTTTATCCTGGTGAGTTTGTCGATAGATTTCCACAACTTGTTTTTTTTGTGTACTTGCAAATTCAGTTGCTAGAAGCACCAATAGTGTCATAATATGGACAAATAACAATGATAATCTAAGGAATGTACTCTCTGAATGCCATCATTCAGTTATTAACCGCACAGTCAAAAACCTAGGGGCATTCATGTTGATTGTTGAATATTAAGTTGAATGAATTTCTACCAACTTCGGTGTCTATGTCCTTCACTCTTCTCTACACTGTCTTCATTTTGTCTCCTTTTACTGCAATATTTTAAGTGCTTGATTATTTACAAAGGTGGTCTATTTTCTTGGCATGGTATTTTGAACTATCAAAGCTGAGATTAAGTTTATGATGTTTTCATGTTGGTGACTTAGATTATGGAACATATAGTGTATGCTCCAAAACCGAAAAACACGATTTCCTTATGGAGTCAAATCTGGATGAACCAATACATTTGAGAATATGTAACTGCAAGATTTGGATTTGACTTTATAGAGCTTATGAGGCAAACAATCAAGTGACAGATACTGGTGCTTGGTCTAACATAAGCTATTAATATGCCATTATGCTCATTAAATTGTGGAATAATATTCTAACTACATTAACAGCCATAACTTGCTTTTATCTTCCTTAATACGTGAACAAGTATTTCACCTAATTATGAAATTTCCTTAACCAAATATTTTCCTGATGGTGGGTCAGAATCACATGGTTCTGTGTCCAGAGATTCGACCGATGAAGAAGATTCAAATCATCGCCTTCTCAGTAAACCAAGTGGCGAAATTGTGAATCCAAATGATAAGTCATCCAGGAATGCTAGAGATGTGAAGTGATTTTTCTTTTTTCTTTTTTCTTTTTCATTTCATTTTATTTTGGTTCACCTATTTGTATTCCTCTCTGATTATGATTTAACCACCAATTTGCCCTGTAAAATACGCTCCCAAGCAATCGGTTAGGATGCCAACTATACTCTGTAATTGGTAGCGTGTTGTCTTCTCAGTATCAACATGGAATATGGAAGTAAAATGCAAGATTTATCCAAGTAAATCAAGATTTGTTTTTGTGTGAATTAAACTGATTTTATAAAGATTCAAATCAATTATTTCACTTTTTTTATTGTTCTTTCTTTTACATTTTTGTATTCGTATCATCTCAATTTAATTTCTCATTTTCTCTAACAAATTCAGGTGATAACTAAATATCTTTACCCCAAAAAACATACAATACTTTATTTGGGGTGAAGTATAATTTTATCTATCAAGATAATAGATTTAAATATATTAAAAAATTATTTTTTTCCCTTTCTTCCTTATATTTTTACTCTTTTACTCTTTCGACTTTTCTAATTTTAGTTCAAGTTCATTTCAATTTCTCAAACAAATCCTATGACCTCCCATAAATTATTTCTGTGAGTTCTTATAATCACATATTAGAATAGCAAAAACAGTCTTTTATAATACAAAGTATGACTATAATAGATTCAGATTATTCTTTAAGAGCATGATTGAGGGGAATGATTCAGAAATTTATGACTAATTGTGCTGCAAAGTTTGTCGAATTGGATCGAAGTTTCACTACCAAAATAATCAGAAGAAACACTCACCTTCACCAGATTTCTTTAATATGCTAGGAATTAAATTCTTCCAAGATATAAGCAATCACAATTTCAGGACAACGTTAGAAACATGACCATCAAGAATTTACTTTGTTGAAGACTGCTTGAAGAATAAAAGCCATCTTCTCACCCAAAGTAAATACAACATTTAGAGTCAGATTCGTGAAAACATGTATTGCTACAATTACTTAGTATCTTTGTGCCTGATCAATGGGTCCAACTTATGATCTCACCCTGGCAAGCCGTTGCCTTATCTCGTCCAAGTCTTCGTCATCTGCGCCTTCGGCGATGGCTTCTTGCTGTAAATAGACGCACAGAAGGAATAGATATCACGAATGTCATTAAGAAACTATTTTAGTGGTGTGTACCTGTTCGGCTTTGACACTGGCTGATGGCTGCTTTATCTTCTCCTTGCTAATAGCATTTGGTAACTCGGACACAGTTTCACCGGCTATTGCAGTGAGCACTTTGTCCACTTCCTCCTCTATTTCTTCCTCAATGTCTTCAGAATCTAAAGCTGTATCGACAGCATCGTTTACCATTTCTTCCATTACTCCAGCCTGAATGCCATGAGGATGGAGGGTAAGGATGATTTCAAGAAGAAAACAAGATTGTTTCAATTCGAAATCTATTAGTTATTATCACTGCCATGTTGACCACAACATAGAAATGGCAACCGAACGCAATATCAGATTTTGAGTATATAGCATGCACGCCACAGCTCAATGAGAACAATATGAAAGATCCACAATTTAAAAAAATAGGGAAGGAGCATCAACAAGTGATGCCCAACTTATATACAACAGAAGATGGTTAAAAAGGAACAAATTAGCTTATCTTCGGCACAGGTAATAAGAAAAAAAAATATATAGGTTAGGCTCACTGCGAACTGTGGACTAATGAAGGGGATTTAAAAACTTTGATGATTTATTAACTTAGGTTCAACTTCTAGAATTTGATAGGACACAATAAATAACAATTGGTATTATGATGAACTATTTGAAAAGAATTGTGATGCTAGAGCCACACCATTGCATCTCACATTTTGTTGATTAGGAATGGCTCTAGAGTATAAGCGATATTTTGGATCTTGACGACCTCACATATAGTTAAGTGTGAAGATTGCAATTGTTTAAGTGAAACAAACAGTTTGGTTCCATGGTAATTGGGGCTATTAAGTGAATGGTTAAGTTCTCTCATTTAGGCAGGTAATAACAAAATAAATTACAAAGAATGATAGTTAACTTAAACAAACAAAAAGAATGCTCGTGTACTAATAGCTACTCATGCTCACCATTACATTTTGATGAAGATAGTATTTCAGGAAGAATAAACAAAACCTATGTCGGTGCCTAAATCAGCACTTATATCAGCAAAATGGCATACCTTTGTCATTTCTTTACTAAACTCTTGCATTGTAACAGCAACTTCGGGAGCTTTCATGAGATTATTGACAAGCTTCATAACCTCGGCACTTTTGGATAGATGGCCCACAGTTCTAGCGGTAGCTGTAGGGGAACAAAACAGCAGTAAACATCTTTTTTTTTTCTAGGCAATGAGAAGCCATGAGCAGGCCATAAAGATACAAAATTAAAGAAAATAAGATCTTTGGAATAATTATGTTGAACAAATCTCCATGGAGATTTCTAAAAGAGAAACTGATAGACTACTTTCCTAGGGCAAAGTTGCACTTCACTGGCAGCGATAGTGTACTAATCTTGGAAGGTCATAATAAAGGCACATAAATAGTAAAAAGATGTCATCAGTCTAGGTGATAAAACAAATTCAATAATCGTCCTCAAAACAAGTGATAGCTAAAAAACGGCTGGTCCAAACCACAAGGTTTCAGCCAACACAATATCTGAAAATGTTTGTCAAATTGCTATGAGGCAAACTAAAGAAGTCAGAGTTAACAGGGAAGAAAACATTGAGAAGATCATGTAGTAAATTTAATCTGACATAAACTAGCCCAAATGATGTCGAAGTCCAAACTTTCTATTCATATGCTCCAAGGAGTGTAGCAAAATTAACTTCTAATTCATTGAAAAAGAATAGAATGAGTTCAAGTCTATGCCAATAGAAGTATAGAATTAATACAAATCTTTGCATATCATGTTCCTAACTAACCCATAGCACTATATAGCATAATAATAAAAAAATACTTTTGCAGTCAACCATAGTTAATAACTCAATATTAATATCATTGATCTTTATCATTTTCTTGAATGAGGAATATCAAAGCAAGCATGAAAGTAAGAACTACTTTATTTTGCAGCTTCAACATAAGATAAAGCAGCGACAGGTGAGCTAAATACAGATTATAAGGCTCATTTACAGATGCAACAAGAGGTTACTATTTTTGATAATCCATACCAACTAATTCACCAAGATGCATAGAGACAGAATTCAGTTGTGCCTTGTTCTCATAGAGACGATTGACAGCTTTTCTTGACCTTACTATTTCCTTAGCAAGAGACTGCATCCAGGTAAAACATTGATGAGCTTCTAAATAATTTGGACTTTTAAAAAAAAAAATTAACTGCATAATCAAGTCAAGAAATTGAAACATTAATTAATTTTGTTTAAATTTATCATAAGAAGAATGAGAAGGAAATGAATCATAAACAAGACAATATAGCCTTTTCCCTAAGAATACTGAACTCAAATATGAATAAATTCAAGATCTAGGCACCGGGCATCCAAACTAATCGGGAAACAAATAGCTAGCAAATCTAGAGATAGCTAACTTAACATGTATCTATAGCAGCTTCATACACAAGGCTACATAGAATTAGAAGCTGGATGCTAGCAGAAGCTAAAGAAATTGTTAAAATGTCTGCTCTGGTTCTGCTGCCTATCTCTTTTTCTTTCCTCATCCATCTACACTTTCTTTCTGAAACACGATTGAACAAAAGTTTAACTTCCGGTTCCACACATAACATCAGACGGTAACCTAATACGCGCAAGGCTATCAACCATTATGTCCCTTCCTGTTATGCCTCAGTCAATGAAAACAATACTGATTCTTCCACCAACAAGAACGATCTGGTACATGCTTCCCAAGAAAAAATTGAAAGCATGATCAGCATCATTAGATCGAGCAATCACTTAATCAATCATATGTATTCAGATCACCCAATATCAATGTATTTAGGAAACAAGTCTTCAAAAGGATCCGAAAAAAATACCACACAAGAGCAAAAGGAATGGATAGATCAGAGTTAACCTAACCTTCGCCGAAGTCATGTCGTTCCTTTTTACGGCTTCTTTGATTGCTTTCTGCACGTTCTTCTCCTCCCTCTGGACATCTGCAATATAAATCAACCAAATCAACGACAGAACAAAAAACAAAATCCTCCTTTTTTTTCAAAATCTCGAGTAGGGACGACGAGAGAGGGGTATATGCACCTCGGATCTGGCGCTCGATGTTCCGGCACTCCTGCCGGAGGCGGCGCTGCCATTCTCGGAGCTGCTCCTGGGGATTGGGCTTGGGCCGCAGCAGATTCTTCATCGTCTCCATCTCTGCTCCGCCGGACGCTCCTCCGCCTTCTCGATCTTGCCCAGACCCGATTGAAGAAGACGGCTCAGAACACGACCGCGTGAGATCGAAGCAAGTCCGATCTCCTCCACGCGTTCGATTCACGAATCACTTCCTGTTTGCGTCCAATTTGGTCTCCACAGAAAATTATTCAATTTGCCCCAAAGATGCTATCTTACCATTTAAATCCTTGTATTTTTCATAAACTTATTTATCCCCAATTATTTTGTGCCTTTTAATTCACCTTTTGATTTTTTTGTAGAATTTTAAAAATAGAAAATACTTGCAAACTTCAAATTTTTGTGCCATATTTTTTTGAACATAACCCAAATTGAGAATCCAAAATAAAAAAATAAATAAATTGTGATGTGATTCGGCGTAAACCTAAGTTTGGATGTGAGTGATTAAAAATCAAACCTAACAAAACAAAATTCAACTTATCAAATTTTTTTAAACAAATTGAAACGATCAAATTTAGTATTAAAACTGAATAAATGAAATCCATATAACTTTTTTTATTCATTATTGATTGGTGATGTTAAGTTAGTTCGATTTATTAATTGAGTTACGAAAGCATTATCTGATTCAAATATAATTTTTGATTACTCACAATATACTAATATCTTCAATTTAATCGATTTAATCATATTTAAAATTTTAAAATTGAACTAAATAAATCAATTTTTAAAGTTTAGATTTTAAATCTAGACAACCTCACATCATGGGATTATAGACTCATCTCTTATTATAACAACGTCATGATTGTTAAAATATTGACCGGTTATTTAATATTGGTGTTGGAAAATTTATTGGATCTCGCTCAAGTGGTTTTTATTTAAGGACGGTCTATTGAAGATAATGTTAATCTTACCCAAGGGCCACTAATAAAATATGCAAGGAAAAAAATCTCATCGAGATGTATATTTAAAGTGGACTTAGAGAAAATATTTGATATAGTTAATTGGAAGTTTCTAATCATGGTCCTTATTAGCTTTGGATTGTTTCAACAATATTGTGGATGCATTAGAGAGTGTGTCACCATGACTTCTTACTCCATATCTCTAAATAGTGAAATTTATGGTTTCTTTAATGGCCGACGCAAATTAAGACAAGGTAATCCCTTATTACCCTTGCTCTTTAGTTTATGTATTGAAGGCTTATCAAGAAGATTGCAAGAGGCCTCTCTAAAGCACTCTTTTTACTTTCATCTCATATACAAAAAGGTTGGCATCACACACCTAGCATATGCTGATGACTTGATTATGCTTGCCTGGGCGGATGAGACATCCATAAAGGTGCTAGCGAACTATTTGGAATGGCTTGGTCAGGAGTTTGGGCTAAAGGCAAACCCATTGAAGTAACATATATATATGGTAGGGGGTTGATGATAGAATGAAGGCTCAGTTGCTTCAAATTTTATGTTTCAAGAGGGAAGGTTCCCCTTTCAGTACTTAGGCATTCCACTTGAGATGAAGAAATTGAGAATAGCTAACTATGGGCCTTTTGCTTGATGCTATTGCAAGAATGATAAGTGCTTGGCCGAAGCACTCCCTATCATATGCAGGTTCGTTGAAGTTGGTGAGATCGGTGCTGCAAGGAATGGAGTGTTATTAGCTCTCTATGCTTCCTATTCCCATGGAATTATTGAGAAGATAAATGTTATGTGTCAGACGTTTGTATAAACTTCCAAGCTTCCCCTGATATTATGGCTACCATTTGCTCCTCTAAAGAAGATGATGGATATGGACCTCGGGACCTTTAAGCATAGAATGAAGTCTTGCTAAGGAAAAAGTTATGGGAGATTCAATCAAAGGACTTGGTATGGGTGAGATGGGTACACCAACATTACATCAAGGGTGTGGATTTTTGGCAATGAAATGTAAGGTCTTCGAAATCACCTCTTATTAAAAGACTTGTGAATATTTGAAACAAAATTCAGAGGGGTTCACAAGGTAATGGGGTGGCCAGCATAAAGATGATTGAATGGTTTGTAGGTGAAAAGAATGGTGTTGCTAATGTCTACGACTTCTTCAAACCAAGGGGGTCGATGGTAACTTGGGCCCCCCATGGTATGGAGGCAGGAGATTATGCCAAAACACTAGTTCATTGTGTGACTACTAGCAGATGAGAAGCTACGGATGGTCGATAGGATGTCTTATGAAGAGAACAAAGTTGTGTCCTTTGTTAGCGTTGGGAGGAGACAAACCGACATTTGTTTTTTGAATGCCTTATCTCTCAAACCCTTTGGGAGAAGGTGAGACACTAGTTGGAGATTCAACATGAGATTCATACAATGGATGAGGTTTTTTAAGTGTTTGGACAACAATACAAAGGGGGAAACTGAAAGATGAAGACAAGGCACCTTGGAGTTTCAAACATGATCTATGTTGTGTGGGAAGCCCGCAATAGATGCCACTTTGAGAGGATGGTCCTTGATATGGAGAGGATGTTATGCAATATTCAGATACATGTGTATCGATATATGAATTTGTGAGAGTTGGCTTATGCTTGTTGTGGTTTTTGTGTGTTAGCTAATATGAATGTTGTGTGCTCGATGTGCCATGGTGTGTGGCCAAACTTGTGCTCGATTGTAGTGTTTTGTGAGTGAGTTTTTGTGTAGGCTCTGGTTCACTTAGAAATTCAAGGGAGGAGTATGAAAACTAATTATCTAGGAATAATTAATTATTTAAAGGGCTAACTCATTAATATTCCAATAAATGGGTTAATGGGCTAGGCCCAATTGATAGTACATGACCTAGAACTAGGATTTAGTTACTTATAAGAAGGGAAAAGGAAGTGATGGCGGTAGAAAAGAAAGGGAGAAGGATAGGGTTTTGGTGGCAAGAAAAAAGAGGAGATGAGGCTTTGACCTTAGAAGGAAAGTTACTCCAATCACTCATGATGCTCTTCTACACTAAGGCAAGGATTTAAACTTCATCTATGGTAAGATATGTAGCGATTTTCCTAGGGTTCAATAACTAAAGGCGAGGTTGTTGGATGAAGGGAATCATTTACAATTGTTGTGATGATTTAACAAAGTATTAATGATCTTGAGGTAGGTTAAGCTATGGACAGATCTGGGTTTGATAGAAAATTTGGTTAGAGGTTCTCTTTGGTTAATCTAACCAAATGATTAGTGTTGTTAATGTTAAATTTTAATTTAAATTTCCTACTCTCAAGTTAGGTAGCATACTAAGGGATTTTCCCTTCAATCTGTTAATGAATTCTTGTATGACATCACTGCTCTTAATTTATATCGCATGCTAAGGGTTATGGTAATATTCTGATGTTGAATTCTATTTTTTTTTTTTAAAAAAAAAAGAAATCTTGCACATGAGATAGGTAGCATTATACCAAAGGATCCTTGCTTAAGTTTGGTGGTAAATTTTGTATTAAACACTCTGCCCTTAACTTAGACAGTGTGTTCAAGGTTCTTGCTTAAATCTGATGATAAATTCTATTTTGATATTTCTGTTCTTAAGTTAGATAGACGCTAATCACGGTCATGAATCATAGTTTAGGTGTTGGTTTAATAAATGTGCTACACTGTTTAAATCCTGTTGCACATATTGTTTATGGATTTTATAAAACTCTATTTTAATTACAGTTAAAAATCATGATTTAGTTCTATTATAACTACTGGGTTGGCGGGTCAAGAAACTATTTTAATTCACTGTTAAGAACCATGGTTTATGCTTTAATTTTACCTACTGTCTTACACCATTTAAATTCTGTTTGGAAACTATTTATGGACTGGTTAAACTTATTTTTATGTATGGTTAAAATCTTGTTTGAGTTTTGTTTCAACTATTGTTATACACTGGTTAAAATATATTCCAGGTACCGTTTAATTTCTAAATCAATATAAGTAGAAATTGTTGGTATGACCTTGCAATTAAAGGAAGGGTTGGGGGCCACTTAATTGGCATTGGTTGAATTAAGGGAATTTCGGATAATATAAAAGTTAGTGGTACGATCGTACTTAATGCTAAATGAGGTATTAAACCACACCCAACGGGGAGTCCGACTTAGAGGATATCGGAGGCTGCGATCAAGAGGAAGAGTCCGACTTAAAGGACACAGAGACTCTTATCTGGAAATCACAAAGTCCGGTTAGACGATACCAGATGCACCAAAGTAAGAGGAAAACAGGTAGGAAGTCCGACTTAGAGGATACCGGTGCTCATAACCCAATGAATGAAGGACAGTTAAGGTAATAATAAGGGCTAAGGTTGGATGTTATTTTGTTAAAGGTGGAAGAATTAATGCGACTTAATGATAACCAGGGCTGATCCTTAATTCATGGTAGTTACAATATGATGAACTACATGTTAAAGAAGTGATTTGCATATATGTTTTTGATATGAATGTTTAAACCTTGCTGAGCTTGTGGACTCACTAAATCTGTATGTTGTAGGTACCAAGACGACGGAGGGGCTTGATGAATGAGCTAGTTTGTATCAGACAATGCATGCCCATCAGCTCTTGTTTAATTTCTAAGTCTGGTTCACGTCATCAGCGTTAGAGAGTAGAAGTGTTAGAGTCATTTATTTCATTCCTATTTTTGTATCCCATTCGTGTCATATAACTACAGGGAATAGATGCCCTTGAGTTTTTATATTTACAATGGTTGGACGTGTCTTGGTTACGCTAAAGTTGATTTACTGTCTTGAGTTGCATGGGATTTCCTTACTGCATATTCTGAGCCTTTGTAGTCTTACCTGAGCTGTGTAGTTTATTGAATTGAAAGATGAAGGTTCTAAGGGTCCTTGGGTAGATTTTTCTCCCCAAGATTGGTAATCTATATGTGTTATGTGCAGAAAAAAAAAATCCATAGGATGTTTCATTTGGCATCAAAGCGACGTTCCTAGTAAAGGGTTATACCTACTGCATGCTGCGACAAGATCAAAGGATCGAGCTCCAAAGCCCGCAAGTTTAAGAAGCTTCGTAATTGTATATGCTTAACTATTTACTCTGAGGATTTAAGTACGCAAATGATATGATTATTTCATGTTTTAATATATGTATAAGTTTGTGATTTAAGTATTGATTTGATTATAGAGATGCCTCCTAAACAGTACGCAAGAAGGAATAGACAACTCGGGGAGGAGGCGCCATCACAGCCCCTGCACCGCTTGTACCACCAGCTAGCGATGGGGATTGGGTACTCCAGGGGATGGGGCAGTTGCAAGAGCAACACGTGGAGATTGTTCGTAGAGGGAGGCTTGAGGCAGTTTATGAGCGCTTTAGGAAAATGGATCTGAAGGATTTTACGAGAACTACGAACCCACTAATTGTTGAGGGATGGATTCAAGCCGTTGAGGTAATATTTAGGTTCATGGCCTTGGGCGATGCTGACAGAGTAAGATGTGCCACTTATTTGCTGAAGGAGGACGCACTATTATGGTAGGAAGGAGCAGAGAAATTCGTAGATATGAATACTCTGACATGGACTGGGTTCAAGGAGGTGTTATATGCCAAGTGTTTCACAGCAGATGTACATGCTCGTATGAAGCTGGTGTTTATGAACTTAAGACAAGAAGACTTATTTGTGGTTGAGTATGTGAAGAAGTTTAATTGGGGGTGCCATTTCGTGCCCTTAATTGCTACGGATGCGACTGAGAAACTAAGGTATTTTATGGATGGACTACAGTCGATTATCCGTCGAAATGTCATGATGGCAGACCCTACTGAGTACTCTACTATGATTACTAGAACCTTCCGAGCAGAACAAACATTGAAGGATATTCTCAAGCAAGGGAAGAAATTGTATGGAGGGCCACCAATGCCCCAGGGGTAGTAGCCTTGCAAGCCAGCGACCCCTAACACTGGGGAGAAGCCAACATGCAAGGAATGCAAGCACATATATTATGGAGAGTGTATGTGGGGATCGAGCAGATGCTTCAAATATGGAGTTGAGGGACACATGTCTAAGGATTGCTCACAATTAAGGCAAGTTGCGATAGGGTAGTTGTATGTGATGCAAACCAAGGAGGATGATCCAAACACAACGCTTATTACAGGTATATGATTATTTTATTTAATTTCAGTATCTACATATCACTGATAGAGTAAAGTTGAGTTAATGCGTTATTAACACTTGAACCTTTCCGAAAAAAAAAGAGAGTAAGTTAGGGATGCTTATATAAAACTTACGATGTAATTGATGTCCCTTGAACAGGAAGAATCTTTATAGTTGGATAGTTGTTAAGGCACTCTTAGACTCAGGGGCAACTCATTCCTTCATATTAGATGCCTTGGTGAATCATTTGAATATTAAAGCGATTAGTTTGGAGAAGGTTTATTTGGTAACGGTCCTATCTAGAGAGGATTTACTAGCCACTAGGATCGCTAGGAACCTTGATCTTGAACTACAGGGCCATACAATCAGCACAAACCTCATTATGTTGCTGATGCCCGAGTTTGATATTATTCTTGGGATGGATTGGCTGACGACGAACAAAGTATTATTTGATTTTCAACAAAGGACGATTTTGATTAGGCTAGTGGGTTGGGACAATTCGTGTTTGAGGCAAATGAATGCAAAGATTACCTCAGACGATATCATGTATGCAAGCTTGGGGATTCATGTGCTACAAAGGTTGGAACCGCCAACCTAGCGGTCCCCTCACCCCGGCCCCACAAGTATGAGAGGGAATAAATCACGGTGAATACGGGTCCAGCTATGA
>JBBMJZ010413096.1:766896-782786 GCA_037833815.1 Zingiber zerumbet
ATGTACTTAGACGACCAATAAATGTTCCAGTTAGGCGATGTGAAAATATGATAAACATGCATATCAAACGAGGAAGAGGAAGACTAAAAAAGGCTTGGTTAACAACAATAAATAAGATAAAATTTATTTAAATATAGATGATGATACAATAGAAGATAGAGCTCAATGGCGTAAAAGCATTCATATAGCCGACCTCACATAGTGGGAAAAAGCTTGGTTGTTGTTGTTGTATTCTTTATAAATATTAGATAAATAATTTCTAATATTATATAAATAATTTCTAATATTATATACAATATTATTATGATCAAAATCTACTTCATTATAATCAAAAGTAGGTCCCCTCGGAGCAGTGCGATGGTTGAGGCATGGGGTGTTGCCACATGAGATCTTAGGGTCGAAACTCGATGTGACCGAGCATGACTTCCCCCATGTCTTGGCCATTTGCACTAATGACTAGTAGGAGCGAGCGAATCGCCTTTGCCACATTATAATCAAAAGAAGCTCTCTAATTTTTATGTGGTAAACATTTCATTCATTCTTTTAATAAAATTTATACTTTTATAAATTTTAAATTACTACTACTAATATTTTGTGTTTCAAAAATATTAAATTATATTTCATATTTTATACTATATTTTCTATAAATATCATATAAATAATTTTTAATATTATATATAATATTATTAGGATACACCTGGCTCCACCCCCAGCTAACCTAGTCATATTGTTGAGCCATCATTATCCGAGTTACACTTGTCTGAGTTACCGAGTTAGTCCGAACCGAGCCAAACTGCCGAATTAGTTTGACCTACCAAGCTATTGAGTTGCTAAGTCGTTAAGTTGATCCCTTCGGGCTGTCTAAGTTTTGTTAGCCGGATTCGACAAGACACAATCATACATGAGTCGTGACCCCCACTTTCTCATGATCTCTTTTCCAGTTCCCCTCTTTCCTTACTTTCTTCTTGTTAGTCTATTATGGAAGCATCATGATGCTTAGGCATTAGGCATTTCGCCAAGTAACCTGACAAATCCTCTAACACATGTTATTCCCCGCAAAGTCGATCACAACGAAAAGAAAGCTTTGACATTATTTTTTTAGTTAGCACCATGTACTTAACTTATACCGACTAATCTTACGAGTGGCTGATTCAACCCCCCGGAAATTTTCTACTAGCACAAAGATAAATCGAAAAACACTTACAACGAACGACCCATCAGTCCAAGGTTCTTAGATCAACCGTACATTAAGGAAAATTCAAAAACTTTGACATCATCACTCCATGGTGCGGTGGTAGATTGCTACTGCATCATCGACAATTCAGATATACGCATATCAAACTAGTGATAACTACTTTCCCAAGCCAACGCAATTGGAAGATATGGCACACATCATAACTCCATCTCACTTGTGAAGAGGAAGAAGATGCAAGTTCCCTCTGCACCTTGACAACCTTGAAACCTCCTTTTCAGTCCTTTAACGAACACATCAAATCCACGGGACAGTCGATCGGCCAACAACAGTCCAGAAAGGATAAGCTATTAAATAAGAACCTTTGTGGCTGTGGTCCTACAGATTCTGGGGTGTGCCCTTCTCTGCCCACAAAGATACGCCAGACAACTGATATCTTGAGGCACTACAACTTGTAGCACAGCCACAAACATATGTTAGATTAAACATGCAATTCATATGATATGTGTGCTGCTAGATTGCTACTGTATCTTTCTGTATTATGGCCATTATTATTTTGATATCGTATTGATCGACCTACTGAGACAAGAGTCGTTGTCGCTAGCTGTACAAACAAGGGACCAAAACATACCATGAGCACACATTTGATGCCCATGGCGCAAGTAGAGGATATCAGGGTTTGGTAATGAGATGTGCTGTTTATATAAACAGATGGAAAAGGAGTTCTGCTAGCCATTCTCCTTTATCTCCCCGTTCGCTTGAAGAATTGGGCAACCTTGGGTTTTGTTTTGTTAGCGCGAGAGATTGAAGCTGCCAGCTTGATCTAGTCGAGGATCGACTTGCTGCTCTTGCTGGGTCTACTCCATGGAGTTGATCAGGTATCAACCAGAAATCAAGAATGAGTGTTTCAAAGAAATGATTTTCTCTACTAGGTCATCTGGCAGCTTCAATCACTCGCTCAGTAACAATTGAATGATGTTCGATTTCTTTTCCTCGACGGGATGCTCTCACAAAACTAGCTAAACAAAGGTAGGAGAGTTCGACTTTCCTTTGACACCTATCAAATGTTTTCTTCTCCAAAAGTGTTTTCTCTTCTTCATTTAATTCTCATGCTATGCTTCATAATCGCTCGGAACTGCAGTTGCTAGGTCGTAAACTATCTGAAACAAAGTGACTTCCTGTGAGAAATTGAAGGTTTCAAGTTCATATACAGGTGCATACCTACTTTTGTTCATATCTAATTTACGCAGCTGTCGATAATTCTTCTGAACTAATTCCAGGCAACCACAAAGCTTTTCTAGTGTGTGGATAGTGTACAACAAAGAGGCGATAGTGTTTCATATCCATGATTTGAGGCAAAAGATACATAGAGAAGTTCGGTATTGTGCAACAAACAAGCAGAACTCAATATACATGAGAGAGAGAGAGAGAAGCCGCAAAACTTGTTCATGTAATTTAAGGTTTCAGCTAATGAGGAACACACATCTATAGTCGAAAGTCATACCGGAAACAAACAAGTCACTAATTGACCAAACTAACTGTTTATTTGTCCTCTGAATATGCTAAGCGGTGCATTAAACTATCCAGCTAATGATGGTACAATAGTCCATATATAAAGCAATAATTCATCTAATTGATCAAGTGTATTAAACATTTTTTTTAAAACAATTGGGCAAAATCATCAGAATAAAATAACAACGAACATTCTTGATTGACCTTGAGAAACACTCATTCTGATACAGAAACAAATTTATGCAAGTGTAAGTCAAGGAAAACCTATTCATGAAATTGCCTTTTACATATTTAGAGCCATATATTTAAAAGAAGCTATAGAGAAAACATGTGAAATGTCTGACCAGATGGTTAACTGACCTTTTGAACGTGTAGAACCACCTAACGAAGATGATGGCAAGGTGAAGCTTTTCTGTAGTTGAAAGATAATTCAGTCCTCCCTTTAAAAGGCTGTTGATAATTTTCATCTCAAATTGTAGAATTCATCCGTGTGTTATACAGATATCATTGAAAGTTATACTCGAACGAGTAAGTCACACAATGAATGTCTTTGTAAATCTAATTGCCATGCTATCATAACATTGTCCCTAGGTTTCATGATCCCCAAAATGCAATGAAATACAAATATCATCCTTGGACGAGTTTATTAATGCAGATAGATTTTTCCTTTCAAAATTGTCATCCTCCACAAGGATTGCTGGGGCCGTACTAATTAAATTTGGAACAAACTGTTGGTCTTCAATGTTGTTCACAACCTCGACTCTGTCAACCTGAAACTCAGCATCCTGATGAAATGCATTCACTCCTGAACCAGTAGCACCTTCAGAACGGGAATGTTGAATGTCAATGCATAAAGGTGTGTATATTTCATCATCCTTTTTATCTCCCGAGTTCATCATCATTCGAGATGATTCACCAACTGTGCAATTGATAGAAGCTGCCAAAGCAAATCTTTGCTTTTGTAGGGCATCTGTAGTAACAAAGTGAAAGAAAGGTACAATGCGATCAACAGGGGAAGATAAGGAGGAAAATTGCATTGAAGATTTATTTAATTTTACAGCATCAAAAGTGAAGAATCAAACCTTCAAGTCCTTGTCTTGTTGTTATGAGATCAAGTTCCAAAAGATCAAGAAGACGACCTAGATCAACTCCACTTGTCCAATTCTCAGGAGAATGGCCACTATTAAGCTTCAATCTTCCCCTGTTAGCAGTCCCGCCCCAGATGATACCTATAGGCTTAGGTTTCTCAGAATCTTCTCTTGTTAGAACGATAAGGCTCCCACTATCACCTTCAAGATCAAAACTTTGCAGGTTCTCACCCACAACAAGGAAGTCTGTGAAAAAGCATATTCCTTTCTCGTCATTGTATTCAAGAGCATAAGCCATCACTGTTCCATTAGTCAAACCAGAGCTTCTCCCAACTTTCATCACTTTTCTCCCGACTAAGCTGCCAATTGGCGACTGGAGATCAATAAATTTAACATCACCAATCTCACCCAGTCCTTTCACTGAGGTGGTAATGCTGGAGACATCAAATCCATCAGCAAAGGGTATAAATGCACCATCAACTCTGACAAAAGTTTCTGCAGATACACCAGAATGAAAAGGGTACATTTGATCAGCAAAGACAAACAGGTGTACAAAATAATCAAATTGAATAATATCTTGAAATATGTTTGGGAGTGTGAGTGATAAAGCTCGACCAATATAAATGGCTTCAAAAAATCATTTCTCCTTTACATGTCTGACATTCATTCAAGAATATTTTATCAAAAAGCATTGACCTCACAATCCCATCACATTCAAACAAATACGCAAAACAAGGATTTCTATGTCTAAGATACAAGATAATGTTAAACAAGATAAATTAATGTAATGCTAGATCTTGAGCTACCTGGATTTGTTCCTGCATAAATCCCATACCAAACATCATCTGTAATGAAAGATGTGGCCCTCTCAACTGCACCAAGATAGACTCCAGGTCCAAGGTTGGGTGGTAATGGATGGAACATCTTTTGATTAGGATAATCCAGATCAACTGCAACGTGACGGTTTGTTAGAACCCCAACCTGTTTGTTTCCTGTTCGGCTTTTCACAACAGCCCCTAAGGTCCCATATGTCTCTTGGCTTGCAACCTAATATTAACATAAAGGACATGGATAAAATCATAGTTTGCACTAGATCAATGAGAAACAGAAGCAAAAACACTCATC
Organism: Zingiber zerumbet; assembly: GCA_037833815.1. Taxonomy (NCBI): domain Eukaryota; kingdom Viridiplantae; phylum Streptophyta; class Magnoliopsida; order Zingiberales; family Zingiberaceae; genus Zingiber; species Zingiber zerumbet. The sequence goes on from JBBMJZ010413096.1 coordinate 771,814, forward strand.
AGCTAGAGTAATCTAAAGTTGTGCTTAACTAAAAAAAACTATATTTCTACATTTAAGACAAGTTGAGAACAAAATAACACTCAAACTTTAATTCGTTGCCATTAGATGGACTACTGTAGGAGAACTTGGACTAACACAACAGCTCACTTCCCTAAGATTCTTTAAATTGTCTAATAGGTTCTCACAGGCAAGAGGATAAAAAGGATATAATACATGAAGCATTGAGTATTGGGTATAATAGTTGAAGCGTTGAGTATTGGGTACAAACACAATCGCACACTCCAAATCACTCAAAAAAATCCCAATTAGGAAGCTGATGCAGTGTAGTATAGAAGAAACAGTAAGCAACTGATTTGAATGTCTCAAAGCACCATTAAAAACAAAGATTGTTAGTCCAACAATAACTCTTAGAAAATAGAAGCCAAAAGCCCATGTTATGTGACATTGCTTTTTCATTCATCAAGCAATGAACTTCACAAAATCTAGTAATTTATTTAGATATTGCGCAATAAGCTATTCCATACATGTAGGGGTATTAGAAACATTTGGTTTTAAATAAAATAAAATTTTGTTAATCTACTTAGTACCTGAGAGCCTGAACCAATACATTGATCACTTCCTCGCAGCTCATCTACAAGCTTATTGTACAATTGCTCCTTGGGAGTTACTGTTGGTGTGCCATAATAAGAGAATTCCACTACATCCACATCACACCATATGCCCCCTGGACCCTGAAAAAATTTAAATCTCTATTAAGTATACAAGGCATGGTAACATTAAAATTAACTGCAGCATAGAATCCTCATTCTCATAACACCAACCCAACTGTAAATGAAACTACTATTTACCTCAAGGGTAGATGGAAGGCACTGGTTGAGACTGAGCCATTTCTTGTGCACTTTGTGAGCAACAAAAACGAGAATTGCTGGGATGTCAGTCAATATCCCCTCTCTGATTCTATATCCTATTGCAGTACCAAGACTGAAACGACGAAGAATCTTACTATGGAATGCTCTTATAGTCATCAGATCAAGTAGTGTTGTGGCTTGCTGGCCAGTTGGCAATTTGCCAACATGTGCTGGTAGTATTCCTTTCTGGAGGTTAGCAAAGTAATTAGCTCGATCTTCTGCGGCAGCATGCATTAGGGTAGAAACAGGCCATGAAAAGTATGCAACACTAATTTCAGAGTGCTGACCACCTGATGCAATCAAATGGAGGGATGTAAGAGAAGGAAGCTGACTGCAAAAATTTCTCTCCATGCCCAAGCCAAACTCCTCCAATTGCATAGAGTGTCTGAAATCTTCATCACACAAAATGCTTCACTTGGAGAGTTGTTTGATAGGCCCACATCAAAATGGTTTTTGATCTATCAAACATCAGTAGGATAAAAATCACAGAATGCAAAATCTGATAACCAGGAAAGAAGGCTCCATGATTTGGATCTCTAAACAATGGCAAACAGATCAATGGAAACCATGCATTGAGAATATTGTCATTGCAAAACCCTGATAATGCCAAAGTCCAGGTTAGTAGAGGTAAAAGCATACAAGCTGCATGAAAACAATAAGCCCAGACTATGATCCCAGTGATATTACTCATCTCTATAGCTAGCATAGTACACAACTTATCAAGAAAAAGACAAATCAAAATAAAAAGCCACAAATAAAAGAAATGGTATAATGTTGCACAAAAGACGAACAATGAATAAAGTTTAAAGCAAAGAAAGCAAACTGGAATTCTTTTTATTAGCTGAAAAATGCTGAATTATAGGACTTTGGACCACTTGTATAGACTTACTGAAAAGCAATCCTGCAAATAAACATTCTCAATAAGGGAGGTATGCTAGAATATAATTAAGATTATAATTATTACTGATTGTTATAAAAAAGGAAAATACCAATTGACTGAAATTCACCAACCTGACATGTTTGGTACTTAAGCTTCTTCTAGGGCTGAATCATAATGCCTTATTTGTTGGTACAATTGGTTTTGATGTTAGACAAAGGGCCTTGTCACAAGTGTATGCATGTTTGACATGGCACGATGAAATCCCGACACATCAAGGGTGATTGTTTGTCAAGCAAGAGGAAGTCCAACAGATCAAAGATAATCACATGCCTAACAAAGCAAGTCAAGGTTAACTAGAAGCTTGACAAGGTAAAGAAAATTCCAAACAAAGTCCTGGAGAGGTCTGGAGAAGGGTATTCTCTAATTACTTGGCGAATTTCATTTATGCAACAATGAATGTGAATGTAGGTGTAAAATTGGAGAATCAAGGGATAAATTAGGCTGGGACAAAAGCCTTAGAATTTGCTTAGTGAATGCTTCAATCGACTGAAAATGACCTAGACCTTCAGTTTACCAATGTAGTAATTGATTGGTCAATCGACTAATCAAATGAGTCAACAAAGTTGCTCTAAAAAATTCTCTACTCTGAAACTCTTTTCTCTACTCATTGCAATTTTTCTTTTGCACTTTTGTAAGTAAGGCATTTTAAGATGTTTCTCCGCCTTCGAAGGGTTTCCGAGAAGGAGAAAGTTAGAGAGATTCATGGAGTGACATGCTAAATGGTCATAAGCCATAGAATAGAAGCTTGGAGGTTGTGGAACCACATAAAACATTGAGTTAGCATTGTTTCTCTCTTTTTTTTGTGTATTTGTTTAATTGTGCATTGCTTTTAGTTTTATTGTTGCGGAATTAATTTTCTTACTACATTTAAGTTTCGTTTAAGGCTATTCACTACCCTAATCTTAATCCTACATTATGATTCAAATAGAGGATGAACTCATGGGACAGTAAGTAATATTGTCAATATCTAAGGGTTTGAACAATAACATAAAACTCTTTGTCATAGGTGGAATAGAATTCTCGAGTTTATTGAGTTTCTATCCAAAATGCAATTGGATGTCCTTTTTAGCTCAATGTTCCTCCTATACAATACTAGTACCTATCCCAGGCACACCACAGAACACCTCAAATAGTTTAGAGAATTTTCTAATAACAAGGGAGTTAGTCATCCATTAGAGAGATTTAGTCCATTAAAACTATCCTTTCTTAAGGCAGGGTTATAGGAGTCATGATGGTACTCCCTAATAAAACGTCATGAAGTCATGAGAGCTTTGAGCTTCTTGAAGGGCATGGGGTTTGGATAGTCCTTGACTACCTTAATCTTTTCTAGGTACATCTAAATGTTCTCTGCGAAGATGATAAAGTCGAGGAAGAGGTCCTAGAGTTGCTAGAATGAGCAGTAATTCAGATAAACAACCCTTTTGTTTCAAACATTTTACTCCACAAATGAGAAACAAATAAATACAACATAAATAAGTGATATTACATTTGTCCCTTTGATTTCATCAATAAGTGGATGGAAGGAAGATGACTTAATTCCTTTCTTCTTTTTCCTCTCATTTAAGGTGTGATTAATTCAACGCACATGGAAATTAATGGGACAATGCCGGGGTGAGTTGGGAAGAAGAAGGTCTTTGTGTTGTTCATGAGCAAGCAAGTGGTCATTTGAAGAGACAACTATAACTTTGTCATTTGTTCACTTTCCTGATCCATCCACTTACTGGTGAGCCTATTTGGATGGAAAGGAGGAGCCAAAGGGTTCTATTCATTTTCATCCATCCACTCATTCATCAAAATAACCGGTGAATTAAAGCATCTTGCTACTCATCCCTCTAAATTTGATCCCTTTCGTGAAAATAAGCAAACCTTTAAACTACATGATTTACCCTTCATTACAACAGATCCAAGTAAAAACAACCTGAAAGGAAAAGCATGTAAAAAGTCCTTGATACTTGATACTTGATTTGAGTTAAGAAAAGACTGCACATTCTTAGCTGAAAATAGTGTCGGGGCATTGGTGGAACAAATATCATAATATTGCTCCACAACGACAAAGCTTATGGGCATAAAAGGTAGCAAACAGACTATAATTTATCCAAGGAAGATTGGAAGGACCATCTAAGAACCAGAAATCGAGTCAATCGATGGTCCCCGGCCCTAACTAAAACAATTGGAATTCACCATCATGTAAAGTGAAAGATTTAGCGAGCAGGGGAAAAGTTCGCCTTTTCAGCCAAAAACAAAAAACAAAACATTACTTGCAGCATGGATTGATAAAAGGGGAAAACCCTAGATCGAAAATCTCTAAAACTAGTGGATTCCAGACAATCCTCTTCAATACACCACACGGACAGCAGAAGCAGCAATGAAAATCAATTCCGCCCCTCCTACTACAAATCGTACAGACAAATGATAACAAAACAAAACAAAAAACAAAAAGCGCCGCCCCTGCAAGACCGTCCCTTTTCAGTTCCCCTGGCAATATATAAAGCGTTTCAGGACGGAAGCGAATGAAATGGGAAGAGTGGAAGACTCGCCTCCGGACCAAATACAATGGAGTGCCTGCCGAATCCAGGTCTGATCTTTCTGGCGTGGAGGACCGCGTGGAGAGGTTTCGATAGGCCTCTTCTGGTTATGGAGAAACGGGAAAGTTGCCCACGGCCTTGGCCACCAAGCTGGAGGAGGAGCCTCAGAGTTGGAGCATTTGAGGCTTTGAGCAGCAAGCGTGGCCCCAGCGACAGGATTTCGCAGAGGCAGAGGGGATCGAGGGAAGAAGATTGAGCGAAGACCAACGAGGAGAAAGAGAGGGAGATGGAGATCTTAAAGACCAGTAAAGAGAGGAGGGCCAGTGGCAGAAAAAGAAAGACCACACCTTTTTTTTATTATTATTATTTTCTTCTTCTTGGGAAAGCAGCAGGACACTGCCGTAGCACTTGCAGAAGTTAATTGTAAAACATATTAAAAATATATAAATAATAAAACAAAAAATTATTTTTTAAAAAATATATATATTAAAAATAGAAGAATGATTTTTATAGAGTATTCATATAAATGTGATTTAATGTGACTTTACTCAGACATTAAAAAAATAGATATTTTTTTATCTTTGTTATAAATGTAGATTTTATTTAAAATCCTTTATTTGACATTATCTAAATTTGCATCCATTTTATTTTATTTTATTTTATTTTATCATATACATCTTACTATTTTATTTAAAATATATTTTTATGGGCTATATTAAATTAATTTTTTATAAAGGGAGCTTGTTCCAGTAGCTTGCTATTGGGATACTCAAATGTTATCCTAACATTGCACTATTGCATGAGTTTAATACACCCTTACTCAAGTTATGATCGGTCTTTTGGCTAAAATTAAGTGTAGTGTTTCTTCTTATCAATTTAATATTTGATATAAAAATTAAATTAATTTTTTAATAAAGGAGAGTTTGTTATCCGTACGCGTTCATTATTATATTACACACGCAATTAGAGGCGGAGTCACTTATAGTTTTTGTGGGGCAGTTGTCCCACCTCAATTTTTTGTAAATACTCTTAGAAGTGTATAAAATTATAAAAATATTAGAGTCTTGCCCCACTAAAAAAATAAAAATAGGAGCAATTCTAAAAAATTAAAACTATTTTTTAGATGTCAATTATTCTTCCCTCATATCTCTTCCTATATTTAGGGGCGGTCTTAAGAAAAATTAGGCCCAGGGCAAAATTATACATTTGACCATTTTGGTCCTCCCTCTTACATTAACTTAAAAACTCGAGGGAGGGTAGCACGGTGGGGGACGATGTCATCGTGCCGTCACGTCGTCCCGCCGTCGCGGGGAACTTCGGAGTTCGGCAGCGATGACGATGAGGGGGGGCACGACTAGAGGGAGGGCACAGCAAGAGGGAGAGTGATTGGGTGAAAGAGGGCTAGGGAGAGAGGGAGGACGAGAGACTTAGAGAGGGCGAGTTCGCTTCGGCGGGGAGGGAGAGGGCTAGGGCGAGAAAGTTTCAATTCGACGAGGAAAATTCAACGAGAAATTAAAACTATATATTTTTAATAATCTATTAAAATAAATTATGGGCCCCCACCCAAAGTGGGGCCCTGGACAGGTGCTCTGCCTGCCCCCACTAGGGCCGCCCCTGCCTGTATTGCCCCACTTGATATAAGGGGTCTAGCTCACGCAACGTATGTGCACGATCTCTAATATAGATAGAAAAGTTTAAATAAATGGATTAATATATTGTGATATAAAAAAGGATAAAATAAGATAAATATTAAAGAGAGAAGAGAGGAGAGACTTATAAAATTGAGATGGCGAGAAAAAATAATGTAAATTAGAAAGATAAGAAGTTGAAATTATAGATAAATTTTGAAATTGTAATTGGTGTGAAAAAAAGATATTAATTGTAATTTAATTTTAGACTTCACTAAATTAATTAAAAGTTTGTTATTAAAGGGTCTAAATTCTTAATTAAATAGTAATAGTAAAATATGAGATTGGTTTGTTAGATTATATAATTAGAATTATTTGTTTATAGCCTAATGGACAATTTAATCTTTGACCTTTTCAATTTATGGTTTATGTTTTCTGATAATTAACTATTTAAGACTTTGTACTTTTTATTTTCTTAACATTTTTTTTATTTATCAATAAAGATGATTAATTTTCTTTGGCGTCAATTTCTACATGACTATCCATAGGGGAGACTTGACCGACTCCACTGAAGTTTTCTACCAGCCACCAAAGTAAATCGAGAAGTGCATGCGGTGGCTAGCCCATAAACTCAAAAAAAATTATGCAAATATGTCATAGCTGGGGATCGAACAGCTCGTACCTGGGTAAGTGAGCGACTGACCTGACCTCATAGAAGTTTTCCATCGGCTACCAGGATTAATCGGCACATGTGACGGCCAACTCAGAAGCACAACATCCTTTTGGTTACGTTCCCTATAGCTAGGGATCTAACCATAGATATATAGATAATAATCTGAATATCGTACCATAACACCATAGCTTCAGAGACCATAATTATATTAAATCTTACTTAATAATATTATTATATATATTTAAAATCTTCACGTTATTAGAACATCCATAACAAATACCATATCCAAACATTTTATTCTAAATTTTAGATGAGGTAACTAAAAACCTTTACATCAACTACCCTGTACATTTAATAAATTATATATTTATGAATAATGATTATCTAAATTTAGAGAATGAATTTTATTTCCTAAACGTTATACATAAAAGAGAAAGAAAAAAAAAATAGAGAACTGATATATTATATATTAAAAAATGAATATTTAAATTTAATAAAGAAATTTTTATGTTAAATTATATATTTTAGATAGAGAATTTGGTGGGGATATTCTTACTTAATAAGTGATTTAAATTTTATCTATTTATCACTAAATTAAAATAATTACTAATATATTTTTAAATGGGCAAAAAAAAAAATATTTTTAGCAAAATCAAACCCCATCAATCACTCTTATATACAGAAGCACACTGTACATTATTATTTTTCAACACATATCGCGCCGAGGAGACTGATTTAACTCGTTGAGCGACAATTCACACCTTAACAACATTCGCATTCTAATAAAAAAATTGATAAACCCCGTTAATACTTCATAATTACTAAGTAGAAGAAGTGTTCATGGTAGATGACTTAAAAACTTAACATTATTTGGTTGTGTACATAATTCTAAGAAAAAATTTTACAGATTCAACCAGTTACAATCAACTTCAATATCCTATTATTGTACTATAATTTCGGGGGCACATTCATATTTTAAAATAAATGATAAATCAAGTTAGGCTCATTGACTAACTCTGAAATGACTAGCTCGCCCCCATTAACTAGCTTTAAAATGACCGGTTCGGTTCTACGGAATTTTCCTACTACAAATATATTATAGTTGGGGATTGAATCGTAGATATATTTAGATGATAATTTAAATACCTTATCATTGTATCCTAGCTCGGAGGTAATTATGACAGCTATTATAATTATGGTATTAATTATAACTATGATAGTAATAAGTGATTTAAATTTTATTTATTTATCACTAAATTAAAATAATTACTAATATATTTCAAATGGGTAAAAAAATATTTTTAGCAAATTCAAACCCCATCAATCACTTACAGTCTACATTATTTTTTTTCAACACATACATTACATCACGCCGAGGAGACAGATTTAACTTGTTCAGTAACAATTCACATCTTAACAACAATCATATTCTAATAAAAAAAATTTGATAAACCCCGTTAATACTGCGTGACTAATTCAATCCTATCAAAAATTTTCTATCGATAAGGAAGTACAGGGTTCACGGTAGATGACTAGAAAACTTAACATTGGTTGCATATCTTATTTGAATTTTTTTTTTTATAAATTTAACTATAGGTACCTAGGTAACAATCAACCTAGATATCTTGTCGGTTGCCGCTGTATCATAACCTCAGGGCGCATTCATATTGTTAAAAAAAAATAAAAATAAGTTAGCCTCAGTGACTAGCTTTGAGATAATCGACTCAGCCCCATTGACTAATCATAAGATGATCAACTCGGTTTTATGAAATTTTTTTACTACAAATACATTATAGCTGGTAATTAAACCGTAAATATCTAGATGACAACTTAAATATTCTACTACTACATCTGTACATCATAACTCGGAGGCAGCTATGATAACTATTATAATTATGACATTAATTATAACTCCGATAGCAATTATAAAATTATAATTACTAGAATATTATAGCACTTAGGAGGGTTCTGTAGCTGTTGTAATGTCATGTTCGTATAATTGAATGATGAATTTAGAATTTAATATGTATGGTCAAAAATAATAATGTCGGACGGTATATTTCATTTTTATATGCTAATGGATGAAAGCTCCTTTGATAAAAAAATAAAAATAAAAATAATAATAAAAGGTGCTATGTGATGTGATGGGCTGCTAAAAAAAATAAAACTGTCTTTTAATTTGATTTTAATCCTTTTTAATTATTATTATTACTATTAATTGTAAGTTCACGAGTTTAAATCATAGAAATAACTTATAAAACTATATACACTATCCTTTTTTTGGGATTCACACAGACGAATTCACATGAATAAGTTAAAAAAAAATATTGTAATATTATCTATATACTTTTTAATTTTAACAATTAATATTTACATTTTGTTAAAAAATATTTAGCTAAAAATAACTGGCAAATAAATTTATAATTTTATAATTAGCGAACGACAGGCGACGGCTCACTGCTAAACGGACAGCGCCTCGACTTGCACAGGATCCAACTGGCGACTGATCCGATCCGATCCGATCCGATCCGAAAGTAAATATACTGCGGATGTGGATGTTCACGAATCTGCGTGCAATCACAGAACAAGCGCACGTAGAATATTCTACGCATTTCAGAATCGTCCTTATCCCGAAGGATAGCAATCACCATCGCATCTTGCTATTCCTCTATCTTACTTTACACAACCATTCTAAAATAAATAAATAAATATATAAATAAATTGATATTTTTAAAATTATTTTGTGATTATATTTTGAATTAGATGGTAAATTGGAGTCTCAATTGGGATGGATTAAATGATTTTGAATGGAGTTGAAGTAAAAATTTTATAAAAAATTTCAATCTAAATTCAATATGAAAATCCTAAACTCAAATAATTTCATAAAAATTAATTTTTTTACTTATAATTATTTACTTTCTCTATAGATATCTCTGAAATTTAAGATAAACCACCACTTTATTTTTAGACTTTTACTTATCACGGCACATTATATTTTATCTTAAAATTTTATTATCTTTACTTTTTATTATTATTTTCTTTTATATCTTCTATTTTTTTATTATTTCTTCTCTCTAGCGGTGTAATATATATTTTTATTATTCAATCTATTTCCTTCCATTCTTTTCCCATTCAAATTAAATGATATTTTATATTTTAAGATTTAGAAAATAAATTTAAAATTTTAAATTTAAAAAAATAATAAATAGATAGAATAGTTGATGTAAATATTTTTATACATCAAATGCAAATTCTGATTTGGATGTGCGTGCTCTACCTTTGATATTGATATTAATTTTTAAATAAAATTTAATTTAATTCTAAAAAAATATTAAATTTTAAATTCAGATTAATCTGAATTTAATCCGACTTAACCTAATCTAAAAATATTTCAATTTGAATCCCATCCGATTTTAATATAATCTAAAAATATCCCAATTTGAATCTAATTCGAATATGAAAATTCTCAAACTTTTTATGATAGATCCGGATCGAATTGTTTGATAGGATTTATCTTTGACACGCAACGACAGAATAAATAAAAATATAAAGGAAATATTTTGTATGGCATGCAATACTGATAAATAGTTTACAGTAGCCAGCACCTAGCAATGTGTCAACGCCATTAGGACTCCCTTTCAGGCATTCACAACGCTTGCATTTTTCTTTTCACACTATGAATATATATTTTTTTAAATTATTTTTTATAATACTTATCTATTTAATAATTTTAATACATTGACTTTATTTCAAAAATATTTTATATATATCGTAAGAGGAATTATTAATATATATTTATTTTTTTAATAAGTAAACTGTGTATAAAAAAACTAGGGTGCATATATAGAAATAAGCAGCGTAATTATAATACATTTTTAATGTTTGTTAATATACATATTCGTAAAAAAAATCCTCCGACTCTATAATTTACCTTTCTTTATACAAGTTTGGAACCGACCGTGAAGAGTAACTGAGATAAATATAATCATGTTTTACTTAAAAAATAATATTACACTATAGATAGACTTCTATCCATTTTAGCTCTCCCTTGTCCATGCAGGTATATCAAAGTAGACATAGCAAAGTTGATTACCTTAGTCAACAAATGTCCACCATGAAACAACACTTGAATAACATCATTTGTGCCCACACGGGCTGGAGCAACCGGTTAAGGTGTGGGTCTTGCAATCAATGGTCCAAGGTTCTAAGGTTTGCGGTAGCACACTGGGATAATATCTCGGGCCTACTGTGCTAAAAATACCTTTGAAACCACGTCTTCATCGGTCCAGCATTCACCGT
>JBBMJZ010413096.1:785466-808506 GCA_037833815.1 Zingiber zerumbet
TTGAGACTTTCACATTGATTAGGCAGCCAACTTAAGAAATCATATGCTTGATTTTCTTGACTCTAACTCATGATAGATGAGGCTTACTAGTGTGGTAGGTATCTTCTCGTTCATACTTTTTGTACACTGTCTATGACGAAGCTTCCTGTTTACGAGTTACTGAGAACTTGCATTAAATGTCTATTTAGATGTCGGTATATCATACACACTTAATATTAAGATATAGGCATGTTCAATTTAAGATGCCAATTTCTGTGTCAAGAATTTGAAGAATGCCAAAAAGCATTGACAAAGATGATTCTAGTACAAGGAGGATTTTATAGTTGTTCCATGTGATTATTACTTAATACTTGTTATTTGTCTTCTATAAGACCTAAGCAAGGACAAGATTTAAATGATATATGTAGGCGACTTGTGGTAGGGCTATCTTTTATTCCATATGTACTATGTGGACAAACATGTGGGGTGCATAAGTGGTTATTTTACAGAAATTAGTCAAAAAGCTTAAATTTTTTTTAAGAATTTAATAAGAATAATATAATTGGCATCTTCCATGAATAACACAATGAAAACCTAATGAGATATTCATTATTAACTCTTACCAATATGCAGGAAAAAGTGTGAAACTAGAAATTTCCAAAGAAGCATAATGATTAAGTTCCTTATAACCATCACACTCTTTTCTTTCTTCATATTACAAAGTTCTAATTAATTTCTATTGTATGATATAAGCAATTTTGAGATACTTTTTTTGTTGAGATGGCTCATTAACTGACAACATTTTGCAACTTAATGTTGCACCAAGCATGATACAAGTCTTCACTCTTTTTATTTAATCAAATAAACAGTCCATTTTACTCGTTGAATCTTTTACAATCAATGTTTCTCTTTTCCTTTTTACTTTGTCGATACTTTATGTTGCAATAGATTAGATAGATATACACTTGACTAAGTTGTCTTTTCAGGTTTCTAATAGAATATACTTTCAGTTTATTTAATATTTAGTTCAGGCTCTCTAGTGCTCATTGAGCTTGAAGGATTTACTTTAGAGTAACCAATCATTAAGCAAAGTAGAAAAGCCTAAGTCAACTACTTGAGTTGATCTGATGATATGTTCTTGAAGAGGCAAGGTTTTAAAAGCACTTAAGCACACTTAACTAGATTTGGAAGGGAGACACTGTCATACTGTTGTTCTACACCTTAGTGAAATCATAAACTGATTTTTTTAGAACAATAATTCCTTTTGTTGTACACTTTAAAGAAATCCTAAAATTTCATGTATCTTTTTCCATGCTCAACATATTGATGTTCAAACATTTCCTATTTGGAGTTTACATTGAAAAAACAATGCACTGAAATAAAGAGTAGGGCAGATTTAAATAGGTTCGTGCCTATTGAATTGAACACTGAAGAGTGAAGATGCATTTGTTCATTGCTAGGAGAAAGTTATGTATATTTCAGGAATCCTGTATAAGAATCAAGAGCTTGCCTGGAAGTTGGAGCATATGTTGGATTATTCAAATTCCAAAAACTTTTTCCTAATGCAATATGCCTTTTTAGGAGCTCTTATCCAAATGCATCTGCTATTCACTTTTGTATTTAATTCAATACCGTGAATGATCTACTCAATTTGATCCTAAATTTGTCAATGTGGAATAACTTGTACCACAATTAAATTGTCAACTGGGCCAAATAACCTAAATCTTTACCATCATATGTAAGTGATTAACCTCAAAATATTTTGGTTCATCTCTAAATATCCTCCTTTTGCTCCTCGTATAAATTTATCTGTTGCTCTTCTACCTTTGCAGATGATAGAATACGGTGAGAAGCGTCTAGCAAAAGACGACGCTAAAGGGATAGACGAAGTTCAGGAACTTGTGGATCTAGTGCTCAAGGTTTTACCACCACCTCCACCAAGACCTGAGGATGAGATGCAAGGTCAGGAAGAGATGCCCACTGAGAAACCACTGGAAGAAGATTAGTTTTATTTGCAACAAATTCTTAGTTCAATGCTCATAAGCGATTGTATATGGATTTCATTGGGTAAGCTAACTGATACACTGAATTAATGAAGTTTGATACTGTAAACAGACTAATGTTAAGTTATTAATTGAGATGCTGTTTCTAATTTTCTTGGACAACTGAAATATCATTTTGGAGATTCTTGTTTCATTCAAGAAACAATACTTGTCAATAAATTATTGTTCCCTCGACATCAATTAGTCCCAATTCATTATTCTTCATTTTTCACCTGGCTTAACAAGATGACAAAAGGTGAATACGCTCGCCCCCAACGCTCTCGCCAATCTGTCCCAGACCAACACGGAATAGGTAAATCACGGACGGTTACTAGCCTTTGGAATAATAACTAACACATAAGGGAGACATTTATCTCGACTTTACCGAAATTCGAACCCCTGGCCTAACATTAGAGCCTGCTGATGAGATTGAATCAATTGCACTTGGAAGGTCAACTAATTTTGGAAGGAGTCACAAAGGCAGATATTGATTTACAAAAATTTTGGGAGAAATTAATTTATTAAATGCAGAGTTGCCCATAACCATAAAATCTTCAACAACATAACCATTAAATTATGAGAACAAAATTGTTCATACATATTTTGATAGCACTACAATATTTCGACAATTTCTCGTACTCCAATCTCTTCTACCTGGCCTTCCTATCGTTTCTATTCCTTTTTCTCATCTCCCTTTTCTCTATATTGTACTCCTTTTTAATCATCATGCTGCGCATCGACAATTTAACTGCTGCAGCAGCTGCTGCTAAAGTTGCTTCTTCCTGTGTAATATCTAGAGTTCCCTGCAGTTCTGAGAGGAGCTTTTGCCCACCTGGTATTTCATTGTCCTCCAGAACAACGGGATCATGGCAGTAGTTGAGTGATGGATCTTTTTCTGGAGCAGAGATGACCTTGAGACGGGTTGGTAAATGGGTTGTGCCCGCCACAGGAAGATTCGATGCGCCCATAATCATCCACAAGCGTTGGGTCGAGGAACTCAGCACCAAACTGGTTGGGAAATAGGTCTCTTCAAAAGAAACAACCTACAAGGAAGCAAAATAGTTAAAGCAATCTTTGGAACTCGCTTTTAGATGAATTTATTAGATGGAACCATGATCATCATTTTAGGAACATATGGAGTAAGGTTTGACACCAGAAGAATGCATACCATAAAAGACTTGCTCAAAATAAATATAGCACATGGTGCAGTATAGTAACTACTACAGGCATTTGAGATAAAATTAGATTTAGAAATGAACAAAAAAAACAGATACAAAACTATCCTGTAGTCAGAAGCACATCATTATGATATTACTTTTGTTCTTTCATTAACAAGCATTTAGCAAATTAAAGATGAATATAGTGGAGGCATATGTTCTGATAAAATTATTACCTTGGCAACTGAAAGATTTCTATTTGGAAAATCACAATTCAAAAGTACCACTCCATGCAAGCTGCAATAGCAAGTATTCCAAGATTTAGATAGCAGTGCATATGTAGCAACCAAAATTTCATCTGAATTACAAATGATATGTTTTAGTTCTACAAATCTACCCCATGGTTACCGGCTCCGCTACGCCCTAGGGGTGAATGATATGTTTTAATGAACTTACTTTTGAAGGGCAGCAACAATTATAGAACCGTCAAAAGAGGCGCAAAGATCAGTGACTGGTGAATAAGTGTCCGGTCCATTGGATGATAACTGCCCTGCCTTAAAAAGGAAAATAAACAATAGATCACCATAATAATCGATTGGATGAATAAAAAAAACAAAAAATTAGATGGGGCCTGGATTGTTTTATGATGCATGGTTTAAGGAATGGCAATGGATCAAGAATAAATGCAGAAACTGAACAGATTCATATCACTTGCGCATCCAGAAGCTGGAAACAGATGCACAACCTGATAACTAAAGAGAAAGTTGCTAGGAAAAAGAAACATACAGAAAACTGTAAAAATGCACATAGAAGAAAAGGCAAGATAAATAATCCACAAAAGGATATTTCAATTCAATAAAGCATCATAAATACCTCAAGGCATGTGCTCATCTATGTTTTTAATATAGGAGAAAATAAATGTTTAGTATCTGGTGTCACTTTAACCTTAAAATGGTGCACACTGGTCAATTCACAACAGCATATGAATCGAATAATGTGATGCAAAAGACCCAAAGCAGAAAACTTTCAATTTGACAAAACATTTACTGCTATCCCTCTATGAAATAACATGGCTTCCTGGACCTCTTCTAACCCAAACAAAGTTAGCTGAAAAATGCATGCTGAATTCTTATTAGGCTTGCGGAGCATCTTAAATTCACCAAACTTTGTAGTAGTCTACAAACTCTACCATGGCACTACTAGATGGAAAGGTAAAATGACAATTTCTAATTCAAGAACTGTACAGCTAAATATGAATATTACATGCAGCAGAGGCTCCTCCCTATAAAAAAACAAAAAAAAAAGTGTCACCTATGTTACCTTAGCTCTAACTTCACAAGTAGCAAGCAGAGTGCCAGAAACAAAATCCCATAACCGAACCTACACAACGGAAAATGTTAATGGCAGACATGATACTTTGCATACTTCAGGTCAACAAGGTGCACTTACAGTTGAATCTCCGCTTCCAGAGAGAAGAAAACCATCAGCATGACCAAAAGGACATACAAAGGCAAGACAAGAAACAAAGCTGTAACAAGGACCCAAATTGACAGTGATCAGATTTTAAAGAAAAAGTGAGATCCTGTATTACAACAAGAAAAAGCTGTAACATAGAATTAGCTATGGAACAATTTAGCCAGCTTGCTTCAGATTAAAGAACTGACTATCGGTATAATGTCTTGAGAGCATTGTCAGATTATTAGCATCAATATGCTGCAGTTTAATATTTCTTATGTACCCCATTTATTCTTGTAGTACATTTGTCAATGGCCTGGGAAACACTAGAATATTAGCGAAGAAGACATCAATATCCAAATTGCATGGATTCCTTTTATCCAATTACAATAAAATTGCAAAAACATCCTACTTATTCTGGTATGCCAATTAGAGTAAGAACACCTGGTCCAGCTCAACTTGATGCCATGGTAACTGATCTCGGACTAGGGAATTGTGAAATTTTTTAATAACCAAATTTGTGTCATTAGGTTGAGTGTGACAATCAAATTAGACTTCAAGAGCATATCATTGAGGAATTTTGTTGACTGTGATACAAAAATGTTCTACACGTTAAAAATAGAGAGTTTTCCAAATGAAATTTAGCCCACATGGAAGGCAATTTTACATATAGGTATATCCAAATTAAATGCATAGGAAGCATTCATGTTAATCTCACTCTGTGTGACCAAGGCAGAAACTTTGTATTTCATGTGCACCATTTAGTGGTTCTTTAGGGAACACAGAAACCTGCAATGACAGTATGATAACACATACAAGGACATCAATTTTCGAAATTATTAAAAACTACTACACTAATTCCACATATGACCAAATGAGCACAGGAAGAGTGTACATACACGAATTTTGAAGTCCCGATCAGCACTTACAATAAATCTATCGTCTGCTGAAAAATCCTTCAAAGAGAACAAAAGGAAAATAACCATAAACAGGTTTACAAACAAAATGAAACATACAACCAAACATATAAGAATCAATCAATTTAAGCTTTAAAAAAAAACATTGAGGTTATCATCCATTAAAAAGGCTAAACTAGTTCCTTTGACATCTGAGATCTTCCAGATTGAATGCAAAAGAGCAGCTAAAATAAAAAAGAGTTTAGTCCACATTGACTTCAGGCTCAGGTCACAAGTCAACCACAAGGCTGAGAATTGTGAGACATCCTTAGGATGTCATGGTCTGTATTATATCTTTCTTTGCAGAGCAAAATCCAATGAACATTGTGCAAGGAACAAATTTATTTTGTAATTTAATTCTAATGTTTAAGTTTGTGAAATGCTTACATGGAAAAAAAAATACATTTGATGTTCATTTAAAGGAAAAGATATCCTATCCTCAACTTGATCTTATTGAATCTAGTTAAGAGAATTTTCTAAGACATAAATCTGCTTTTTTTTATATTTTTATTGTAAAATGTACATAGATATCAATAATCACGTGTTTCAAAAAGGGTTATTAACATGGCACTCCTCCCAGCTCATTAATGTGGATAACTTGGATTGCAGAACTGGAGAACCATCTCATGTCACTTGATATAAGTATAACCAATTCAATGACAATGCTCCTATAGTAAATTGTAAATAAGAAATAATGGCATCTAGTTCAAGATCAACAAATAAAACAGACTATAACATACAAAGGGAACAATGGGATCATATAATTATAATTATTATAAATAGTGGAATGTCAAAAATTAATACCAGTCTAGAGATAATGCTACAATAATGACCAAGAATTGGCACAGGCTTGCTATCAAATTTTAATCGTTGAACTTTTTCTTCATCAATTTCAATCAACCATACAACACCAAACTTATCAGCGAATGCAACATAATGACCACTGTGGCTAATAGCAACAGCGCTAACTCGTTTATCAGCAGGCCTGAAAATTGAAAATTGCAGCATTAAATGTCTCATCGACACAAACAATATATTTATAGAACAAAATGTTAAGCATTGAAAAACTCAACAAACCATGTCATATACAAGAATTAATTTGTTGGTGTATTGACAAAGTTCACTGTATGGTTGATTAATAACAAAATCTAACTCTGCTAGTAAGAACTCGCTCAGATTTTTGCACTGCACCACCACCCATCACAAGATAACACTAAGAAGAAGTAAAGCAAAACGAAGAGATGCATCAATATGGGACAATAAGAAGGTGATAACCAAGTTCACAAAATTTGACCCTATTCTGGTCATCTCACCAGTGTACTTGGAATCTTAACCCTAAAGAGGAAGGGCAGGGGCAGTATTTAACAAACAGGTAATGACTCAAGATCAGATAAAATTTTGATGTAATTATGAACATTCATGTAACTTTTACAAGTAAATTCAACAAACTGTTGTCACTGGAATCTCTAGAGAACATTCAAATACAAACTACATAAAAACACACAAATAGCATTAATCACTTACACAGTCCAGATGCACCGCCAAGGATTTGTCACCCATATCTTGACAAGTTTGTCATCTCCAGCAGATGCAAACAATCGCCCATTTGCGCCAAATTTAATTGCTCTAATAGAATCTGTATGGGGAGACCCACCTGAATCATCTATTAATGAGACTGAGCAGTCACCTCTGTTGAGATTTGAATTAAGACAATTTTAAAAAATATCAGAGATGGAAAGACATTATTGTTAAAGTTTCCAACAAAGTTGACAATTCTCCAAATGGATTTTCTAAGTTAAGTTTACCTTCACTATCAAAATTGTCGATGAAAATATTAACAAACAAAGAATTTATTAGCACCAAATGGTTTCAAAAAATACATAGGAAATTACTAAAGGAAAATTCTTATTATATTGACAAACAAGACATAGATAGCAAAACTCAAAGAGATAGCACTAGGTTTGTGCAACTATCCAAATCTAAATATCAGGATGCCCATAGTCTGAAAGTATTGATTTTATTTATTAAGATTTAAGAATTTACAAAGCTTACTCTAAATCAAACAGCCGGAGTTCAGATCCCACAGCAACGGCAATTGATTTCTCATATGGATGAATTGCAATAATTGCTGGAGAGACTTCACCATCCTTATTTTTCTCCTCTTCATTCAATTCATTTTCTACATCCTGTTCCCAAAGGGAAATGACATTAGAGGTCCAGTATCAAATGCAAAAAAAAATTTAAAAAAAAAAAAAGCAGGAGGGGGGATAAACACCACATAATAAAAAAAATACATGCGTCTTTCTTTCCTCTTCTTTTAACAAGGACTGATTAACCAAGTTAGCATGTAACCCCCAAAGTTGTTAGGCGTACGATGAAAGAGCTGAAGTTGGTGTCTAGGACATAAATAATGTGGGAGAGCGTAAGGATTTATCCAAAATAACTTCTTTTAACCTGAGAGCACATCTAAGTAGAGTCTTATCTATCCAAGCAAAATCATTTTATCATAACACTAACCACAGCCGAACACCAGTTTCTATCGACCTCAGTTCGTGATAAAACGAAAGAAAAGATCACTTATTGACGACTCCTTGATATCGACGACCTCAGTCCGTGATCAGCTAGATCGAAGAAGTTGCTAGCGGGAGAATAAAAGAGCAGAACAATCGACGTAGACAAAGTTACCGCCGCCGTAGAAACAACTTCCTCGCCGTCCCCGGCAACGAGCTCCGCCTCCTCTCCCATGACGCAGTCGAACTCGCCCACGGCGCTCCTCTCGTCGCGCTCGACCTCGCATAGTGGGGCAGGCCGGTTTGCCCTAATGTGAAAATTGAAGAGCAGTAACGGATCGGGTCGCGTCGAGTGGATCCGTGGATCCGTCTAATTAAAATTCTGTTTTTTTTTAAAAATTTTATTTTACAATTAATTTTACCAAGACGGCGTGCTCGTCCACGTGTCACATCCCCAACGGCCTACCCAAGCCTGCCTCTAGAGACAAGATGCATGGTTCACGTGCCAGATAGAGAAGCGGATTAAGATTCCGATCAAATCTAAAAAAAAAACTAATTAACCATTTCTTTAAATTAATTAAAAGAAGAGGATTAATAAAAGGGTTTCAAAAAACACAAAACGAAATAGGGAATGGAAACAAATTTCTTTTGTGGAATTTCCTTTTCGTTTCAGCTGTTGTATGAGGGGGCAAAAGTGAGGCAGAGCACAGGTGAAGGTACAAGGAAATGGCAGTGGGGCTGCTGCTGCTGCTGCTGCTTTTGCTCTTTCTCCTCCTCCACCACCAGCTCCACCATTTTCTCGCCTCACCCATTCCCCAACAAAACAACAAACCAAAGCCCCATCGAGGCCACTTGGTTCGCCCTCGTATTTAAATCCCTCCCTCCCTCCCTCCCTCCCTACCCTTCTCTTGCTCTGGCCCATCTCCCTTTCCCTCTCTTACCCCCCTTCTTTCTCTCCATATATAGCTGGCCCGAGTTCGTTAGCCTCCTCCCTCCCAAAGGACGCTTCTTGCTGCGCCAGGCCGATTCCGGGATGGCGTTGTGCTGAGAAAGTTGGGATTTTGGACGCAATTGAGCGACGATTTCCTCGTGCCGCGTTGCTTACATGGGGAGGAGGGAGTACGAGGGAGGCGGGGGAACGCCGGGATGGCTGTGTGGGCTGGTGGAAGAGAGCTTCTTCGTGGGTTGCCCCGCGCACGAGAGCCGGAAGAAGAACGAGAAGAACATCTTTTGCCTCGGCTGCTGCACCAGCATCTGCCCTCACTGCGCCCCCGACCACCGCTCCCACCCTCTCCTCCAGGTTCCATCTTAACCTCTGTCTCTCTTCTTCTTTTGATGCTGTTTGTCTTTGCTAGCCACTGTTTCTTCTCGAGTTCATGGTTAGAACTCACTTCTCATGGAGCAGGCAGTGGTTGAGGAATTGTTGATTTGACCAAGCTGGATTTTTCTAAATCTTCACTACTTCTAGCTCATAAAACTAGGCGATTAGGGAAGTTCCATGAAAATTATTTTCAAATCTTATATGGCTTTTAGCATAAGCATCGGAAAGGAGGCAGGAATAGCCTGGTCGGAAAATAAGGGTTAAATTCAACTATGACCATCTTGGTTAGGTTTTGTTTGACATCAGAAAGCAGCAATTATTGCTGCTTATTTTGGTTCCTTGATCCTTCTTCCTATTCCAATAATTTTCTCCACCGCATGTAGTGCAGAGAGAGAGATGGCATAGGAGTATAGTAACTGTCAGTAATGGATTTGCAGGCAGAGCTTCCCTGAATGGTGATGGCAGTAATGGCTCAAGCTCACATGTTGGTTGAAATATCAATTCATTTCTCTTTAGGTCACTCTTCTTTAATTGCACCCCAATCTCCTATACAAAACAAACGACCCCAATTGCCACCGCAGACTAATTCGAGTCCTCTTCTAAACTCGACATGTTGTTCATTTCTCTTGCATGTGTTTGTGTTTGATCTCCAACAGCTAACCCACCATTGCCAGCCAGACCTAGACCTGCTTTTTTTTCTCTGGATAAGTTCTCCTCCTCTTGGCTGCTTCCCTCAATTGTAACTTTTCCTCCTCCTTCAGTTTCCTGCACATTTCTACGACTGTGGTAACTCTTTTGACCATACGACGACCATCATTCCCCCATTAAATCCTGTGTCCCTTTTTAGACCACCAACTAGCTTGGCCTATCCTCTATCTCGAGGGACGAGTTTACCATTTTACCTGCTTAAGTAACATGAGAGCAGTGCCTGCATTAAACTCAATTAATTGTGTAGGTGCGGCGCTACGTGTACAATGATGTGGTTAGATTGGATGATCTTGAGAAGCTCATAGACTGCTCATATGTTCAGGTTGTGTTATTATGAATTAATTATAAGTTTTTTCTTTGTTTTTATTCAAGTTGAAAGTTTAATCTAGAGCTCTGTGTGAGACAGCCTTATACCATAAACAGTGCAAAAGTGATCTTTCTAAAGCCAAGGCCTCAATCGAGGCCTTCCAAGGGCTCTGCCAACATTTGCTTGACCTGTGACAGAATCCTCCAAGAGCCCTTCCACTTCTGCTCTCTCTCCTGCAAGGTACTACTTTCTCACTTTTGTAAAGAGGCTCCTGTGATAGATCCGTTTCATGGCAACTTTTTGTCTCCATTGATTGGTACAGTCAAAGAAATCTTTCATGAATCATGAATTCAGCTGACCTGCTACTATCCAAATGCAGATGCACAAAAGAAACTTATTGTTACTGGTCAGAAGGCATGGTGCACTACTATAACACTTATCTGATTGTTAAAAACATGTGTAGGTGGATCATTTTCTGATACAAGGTGAGGACTTGTCGAGCATACTAGTCGACGAATCCGAGATCGCCTTCTCTCACTTTGAGAACCTCAGGATGGACAGCTCCGACCCCCTCGAGGATGAAAGCCAGATGATCGCCGGCGGTGCGATAGTAGAAGAGCCACACAACAGCGACGGTGAGCCGTCCGACCACCGCGACCATGGCAGGGGCAGCTCAGGAACCAAAAACAACAAGAGTGATGGTTTCTTCCCAAATCTAGTCCTATCCGCTAATAGCAACAATAACAACAACAACAACAACAACAAGAGGAGGAAGAACAAAGCTCCTCAAAGATCACATCTGTCCTAGCTAGTCTCATGGCATGAGAACAGGAATCCAAAAGAAATTTATCATTTTAGTCTGTGTTTGAGGAGTTGAACTCGAAACTGAGCACTTCCATTGCTGGTCAGGTGGTTGCAGTGGACCATGGTTGAGGTCCACAGTTGCCTACCAATTTTGCATTGATGCAATGGAATTAATAGTGCCATATATCTATCTATATAATATCTGTATCTATTTTCCATACTACGACAGTACTTCCAATCTTCTCAGCTAATCCACCGATGGAGGTGTCTTCTCAAGTAGAAATATCATATTTTTTTCTTCTTTCTTCTTTCTTCTTTGTGTTCTTCGTTGGTCTGTTGCACGGATTGGAGGACTGAGAAGTCTGCACACTGCAAACACTGCTGTTGTTGTCTTCTGCACGCAGCGATTCTGCTGCTAATCTTTCTTGCTTTGCACATGAACCCTAGTTTGTACTTGGAGGTTGTAGTGTGGTACACCGCGATAAAGGCCACTTTCATGATCTGAGAGCTCTATGGATTCTAGTCAAGTAGGACAACATGGGCACATCCAAATCAGGGGGCTCAGGGATATTTTAGAGCATTAATTGACATTGATTAAAAGATATTTGTCTTTCCATTTTTTTTTTATTGCCACCAATTATCTAGCTTATCCCAATCAATCCTAAGATGAAGTTTTTTTTTAATCAGTTATCAAGGTAAATTGGAAAACACTCGTAGTGAGCGATTCATTAACTCAGTGGTCTTAGGTCAACCGTGTAGAATCGAAACAAACAAGAGAGGGTTGGATCTCATTTTTAAAACTTTTCTTTTTATCTTTTAAAAACTTTTCGAAAACTCAAGTATGCAACGGAGAAATAAAAGTACGGATTGCGCATAGGAAAAAGACGCTTTTGTTCTTATTTGATTTGTATTCTCGCTACTATTACTCCAAGACTCACGATTTCTTAGACGATTTCGATTGAGAAATTTACTAAATTCTCTCCCTTGAACTTACACTCTCTTATGCAAGTATAATAAAAACAAACAAGCATACAATTTTATTGACACAGATTGTAGGGGAAGATCAAGCTCAGTGTCGATGTTTTTCTGACTGTAGCAGTTAGGCATAGTACAGTCGAATATAGCAATTGGGCGTAAACGACCAAGCAAAATCAAGTTGAAGCATATAGAATAATGGATGTTCGGTGTTATGGCCAAATGCCTATTTTATACTAAATTGGGGGCTCCTCCAATGACCCAAGGCGCCTTAAGTAAAGTTTATCGATCTGATCCAATGCAATCATACGTTATCATCTTGATAACTTTTTTGATCCAGGATGCCTCCGATTCACCCAGGGCGCCTCGATTCTAGGCGTCTCTAAACAACCCAGGGCCCCTCCAATCCACTAGTTCGATACGATAATTTTTCGAATGTCATAACTTTTAACTCAAGACTCAAAATCAGACTCTGTCGGTAGCCACACATGTAAAATTTGAAGATCTATGCATGTCTCTACAATATTGAGTTAGAAAGATATATACACATGAACAATTTTATATATTATGAATCAGATCCTGTTTTATCAAGACTAATATCTAGTCTTGATCTTAACTTAGATTTCCATGTTGGATCTAAGTTGGACCAGCAATTACAGTCCCACTGGGACTCGTCCTCACTGAAACTCTCTGCTCTAGTTGCTTACATGACTTACCCGCCAAATATTTGGCCCTCCAGATCTGTTTGGACTTTCTCTGGTTCTTCTTAGTGTCTGATCAATCAGATCGACTAAGACTTTCCTGCAAAACTAAGTTAACACAATAAATATAAAATAGTAAAGTAAATCAGTGTTAGCAGAATTTAAGATTCGCTGATCCAGTCGACCGCACATTTGGTCACACTCGCTTAGAGTTCAATTCTCCAAAACTTATCATTACGTAGGATTACCTCTCCTAAAGTTTTCCCTTCCTTAGAATTCACTCCTCTAAACCTTCTCATTATCTTAGGTTACCTCCTCTTAGGGTTTCCCCTTCCTTAGAGTTCACTCCTCCAAGATTTTTCACTACCTAGAGTTACCTCCCCCTAGGATTTTTTCTTGCCTAACTTCTAATTATAACTAGTCACTCAATAGACTTCTCACCCTTCCCTTGCCTAACCTTCAGTTAAGACTAGTTGCTCATTAGGCTTCTCATCCTGCCTAACTTCCAGTCACGACTTTCCACTTGGCTAGGTCAACCTTGACCAAACTCCATTAAACATATTGGCAAACAAATATTAAAACTTTGGAGGTTGATTGCACCAACAAATCATTCATTAAAGAAAATTCATCCGTTAATTTTATTGAAGCTAGAACTTGATCATAGATACTTGGAAAACTGAGAAGTTGCTTTGTCATTGCACTATTGCCCCGGGGGCAATATTTGTCTACTCTTTTTTTTAGTTGACACTAGGTATTCATCTTACGTCAACTAATCTTGAGGGTGACCGGCTAGGTCATACGAAAGTTTTTCACCGGACATCAGGGTAAATCGGGAAGCACTCACAGCAGATGACCCATCAACCTAACATTCTTAGGTCAACTGTTTTAAAAGAAATTAATAAGCTAATTCGCCTAATCTAAGACTCAGTCCTTAGATGCTTGAGAAATTGAGAAGGCGCCCTACTGCTACACCATTGCCCTTGAGACGATATTTGTCTTCTCTGATGGCAAAAGGTGAAATCATCACCTTAGCGGCCTCTAGGGTGAGTTCACACATTCTGGAAGAGATAAATCAAGGGAACTTATTTAGCCTTAGTTGAGCAATCTTCCTAGAATTACAAGGGGCAATTTGCCTTAATGTAGCAACTTTTTACATGGAGGAAGTCAGACACTCAGCGAGCCATTTTATACAAGTTAGGAATTGATTCCAAGATCTATTAGAGCAAACTCCCGATCCTGCAAATACTAACTCCATGGAGGTGAATCAAATTGTCTTCTCAATTCATATTGTTCTATAAGATTAACCTAATCAATTAGTGTGATCATATAAATATAAAGAATATAGATAGAAGGGGTATCCAGTTGTTATTAAAGGGTGATAGATTTACTATAATAAAATATGGATTAATTCCTAGGAGGTATATACCTTCAGAGAAAAACTCCTCTAATTCCTTTGCAATTGACTATAAATTGACTTTGTAATTTATTTTCTTAATCTAATTTGGAACAAACTACGAGGAGGATAAGTATAATCATCTTTGTTACCACCAGAGAGAATCTAATGCGATGAATGGAGTGATGGACTGTGCCCTCTACTGTTTTCAGACTTCAGTAACTCTCTTTTCATGGAGAATCTATTCCGATCACATTTTATTCTTACTCCGATCCGCTTGTTGAGCTAAATCTGTTTCTTCTTAAGGCGATAAAATTATAATTATGTTTTCCATTTTTATCACTATTGATAAGCATTATAGTTCTATTTTATCTGATGTTGCAATTCTCTTTTAATATTATAGTTTTATTTCAATAAATACCATAATTATATAATTCTATGTTAACCCTAGTGGCTCTCGGGACTATAGTGTTATGGAAAAGTGTTCAATTGTCATTCAAGTATTCATGATTTAATTCTCAGAGATGATTCTCAACTAATGTATCATTTTTTTTTTCTTTTGCATGGGATGGATCGGCTCGTCATCTTCATTGCCATCCTAAAAATCTCTAATCTAGTCCAATTTAAAATGATTACGGATTATATAGACCAATCCTACAAGTCAATATGAGACTGCCCACAAATAAGCTTGTAATCTAGATAGGCTAGCCGTTTAAGCTCGATTTTGAATGAGTTGATAAATTTTAACATTATTCGCTTAAATTGTTTATCAAGGACGGCTATATTCGACGGTCAATCGTTGAATGGCTAAGAACTTTGACGGATTATGCTCGGTAAAGAGAATATTTTTTATATATTTTTTTCCTTTAAATCCTTTAAATGTGAAGTATTCAATTGGAAAATGAAAAGAATCATGTTAGTTACTTTTGGATATGGAATAAAATTAGAAAAATATTTTTGAAAGAATAGAAAAAAATCTAATTATTTTAAAAGAATTGAAAATTGTATGTATGAAAGAAAAAAACTTCTTACATAATTCGTTACTAAATAAACTTGCCAAAATAATTTTTAGAATCATCAACAGCACGCCTTACCCTTTTTAAATTTACCAAATGGCATATTTTGTGATTTGATTTATACAAAGTGTTCGACAATTATAAAAACTTTTTATAGATGTCAAATTGGTATGGTTATACTTTTAAACTTTCCTAAAAAATATTCATATTTAAATTTTAAATTTTTAATATTGTTGTCTGTTCTGGTATGCAATCGTCAATGAATGACCCACTAGATAACTG
Source organism: Zingiber zerumbet (assembly GCA_037833815.1). Taxonomy (NCBI): domain Eukaryota; kingdom Viridiplantae; phylum Streptophyta; class Magnoliopsida; order Zingiberales; family Zingiberaceae; genus Zingiber; species Zingiber zerumbet. Next base: position 801,073 of record JBBMJZ010413096.1, read on the forward strand.
TCTTCTACGTGGTTGCTGAACGACAAGAGAGAGACGGTGCAAGAGCTCGACTATCAGAGACACCTGTTGGAGATAATGAAGAGTAGTATAAGAAAATGAAAGCTAGAGAGGAAACGGATCTTTGTTTTCTTGAGGAGGCTCTTTTCTATATATCTTCTTCAATCAGCACAAAGTACATATCTTTATATTAATCATTAGATTGTTCTAGACCCAAACTTAACTCCTTAACACAATTCCAATGACTGATTAATATTAACACTATTATCCAGACTCATAGAAAACTTAAAAGACAAGAGTTATCTTAATTGGAAATACAAATTAACTTTTAACACTCCTCCTTAATTTGTGATTTTCATTTTGTCTTTAAACTTCTCAAGCTTTTCCAATGACACTGGCTTTGTAAGAACATCTGCAGGCTGCTCATTTGTCCCGATGAACTCCAAGTGAATTTCCCCTTTGTTCACCAAATCTCGAATGAAATGATGACGCAACTCAATATGCTTACTTCGGGCGTGAAAAACTGGATTCTTTGTCATTGCAATTGCGGACATGTTGTCACAGAAAATAGTAGTCGAACACGCATGTTTTTGTTGCAGATCAGCCATAATTCGCCTAAGCCAAACTGCTTCACAAGCTGCACTTGTTGCTGCAGAATATTCAGCCTCTGCAGATGATAAAGCTACAGTATTTTGCTTCCTTGAGCTCCATGAAATCACTTTTGATCCCAAACAGAAAAGATATGCTGAGGTACTCCTCCTATCTTCGAGGGAGCCGGCCCAGTCACTATCCGTAAAACCGACCAAATCATTGTTTGATTCTTTTACATATCTCAACCCATGTTTCATTGTTCCTTGCAAGAATCTGAGCACTCTCTTTGCAGCAGCATAATGAACCTTGCTTGGCTTGCTCATAAACCTCGAGAGTACACTTACAGGCTGAACAATATCGGGCCTCGTGTTTGTGAGATAAATCAAGGATCCCACTAAGCTTCGATAAAGCTTCTCATCTGCCATTTCGCTGTCATCTTCCTGCTGTAACTTCTCATTAAGTGCCATTGGCGTGGGCACGGGTTTGCAAGACAACATCTGAAACTTCTTCAAGAGATCCTCCACATACTTTTCTTGTGAAATGAAAATTTCGCCACTTGATTGCTTGACTTGAAAACCAAGAAAATACTTCATAAGTCCAAGATCAGACATCTCAAACTTTTTCATCATGGCCAGTTTAAAATCTTCAACCATCTTCATATCGGTTCCTGCATAAATCACATCATCGACGTAAAGACAAACGATTAAAAAATTCCCTTTTTTTTCGACTTTCACATAGAGGGGCGGGCTCGTTTGGGCTGCGTTGAAAACCGAAATGCTGAAAATAGGAATCAATCTTGCTGTTCCAGGCTCGAGGGGCTTGTTTTAACCCATAAAGAGCCTTTCGAAGCCGGTACACTTTTTCTTCCTTCCCTTTCACGACATATCCTTCAGGCTGGCATACATAAACTTCTTCTTCTAACTCTCCATTCAAGAAAGCTGACTTGATGTCAAGTTGGTAAACTTTCATCTCCAACTGAGCTGCCAAAGCGAGAACAATTCTTATCGTCTCCATGCGAGCGACCGGTGCGAAGGTCTCATTGAAGTCAACCCCCGGCCACTGTGAGTAGCCTTTTGCGACTACTCTGGCCTTGTGTTTCTGAATGCTTCCATCTTCATTATACTTCATCTTGAATATCCATTTCAATCCAATTGCATCCTTCCTTGCTGGCAAATAGACCAAATCCCAAGTCTGATTTTTCTCAATGCTTTTAATCTCTTCATTCATGGCTTTTCTCCACACTTCTTGATCTGTAGCTTCAACGTAATTCTGTGGTTCTCCAGCAAACAAAGCCAAATTAGTTTCTGAATATATGTCAGATAAAGAGCGATACCTTTGAGGAGAATCTGATTCTGAGTCATCAGTTGACGCAGCAGTACTTTCTCCTTCTGTGCTCAAACTTTCACCTTCTATCCTGCTTTGTGTCCCCGCAGTTGGTCCAGCAACATCAGTAAATGGAATTGTTCCAGCTCCATCCGATAATACAACCCCTTGTGATTCATTATCGTCCCAATTCCACACAGCTAATTCGTCAAAAATTACATCTCTTGAGAGAACTAACTGATTAGTTTTTGGGTTATAAAGACGATACCCCTTGGACTCATCACTATAGCCAATAAAAATCAATTTTTCTCCTTTTTCATCAAACTTCTCCCTGTTCTGTGGCAAAACACGAGCATAGGCGACGCACCCAAAAACCTTGAGCTGATTTACAACTGGCTTTCGATCATACCATGCCTCGAACGGAGTCCTATTCTGAACAGCCTTTGTTGGAGAACGATTCAAAATATACACTGTCGTATTCACAGCCTCAGCCCAAAATTTGTTAGGAAGTCCTTTTCCCTTGAGCATGCTGCGAGCCATTTCTTCAATCGTTCGATTTTTCCTCTCCGCGACTCCGTTTTGCTGAGGAGTGTGCCGCACAGTAAGCTGTCGTAGAATCCCGTTCTCCTTGCAATATTTGAGGAAAGGTTTGTATATAAACTCTCCTCCACGATCTGTTCGGAGAGTCTTAATCGAACATCCACTTTGATTCTCAACAAGGGCTTTGAAATGTAAGAAGGTGCTGAAAGCATCAGATTTTCTATCGAGAAAATAAGTCCATATCATTCTTGTAAAATCGTCAACAAAAAGAATGAAGTACTGCTTGTTACCGAGTGAAGCACTTCGAATTGGGCCGCATATATCAGCATGGACAAGCTCTAATGGACTTCGAGCTCTCCATGCTGTCTTTGGAAATGGAAATCGATGCATCTTTCCATATATACAGCCTTCACAAACTCGATCTTTTGAATGGATTGTAGGAAGACCAGTGACCATTCCCTTTTGCTCCAAAAGCTGCAAACTCTTAAAGTTTAAGTGTCCATACCTTAAATGCCAAAGGTAGGATTCATCAAGGTCTCCACATTTGAGAGCATATGTCTGCAACTTCCCTGTCTCGAATGGAAATAAACCATTTGCATTCATTTTCACAGCAGCTACTCTCAAATTGTTCTTCTTATTGATGATATCACAACGATCATTATCAAAAATCAACTTATAACCATCCTTCATTATTTGCCCAACACTCAACAAGTTATGAGTGATCTTTGAAGAATAATAGACATCATGAATATGTTTTTTATTACCCCCTTCTGTGAAAACAGCAACAACTCCTTGCCCTTCGATGCTTACACGCTTGCTGTCACCAAGTTCCACTTGTGTGGAAAATTTATCATCCAGCATAGCGAAAGAATCACGATTTCCGGTTATGTGGTGGCTGCACCCGCTGTCAAGAAACCACGTTTCCTTGTAACTGTGCTCGGAATCCATAGATGAATAAAATAATTTTTCAACATCATTTTCCTTCGCAAAATTTGCCTTAGCATCTGCGGTTTCAGCTTTCTCTTTAAACCAACAGTCCCGCTTCGAATGATTGGAAATTTTGCACCTAGTACAGCGATGCCAACAACTTTTTGATTCATGTCCTGGCTTTTTGCAGATATGGCACTCTGTACCAGACCTCTGCACATCCAATGATGGCTTCCTTCCATATCCCCGGCCATGATTTTGACCCGAGCCTCCTCGTCTTCTGCTTGATGATCCTCTGTAGGAAGATGAAAACCCTCTTTCTTCTTGTCTCGCATCAGATTTCTTCTCCCCGAGGTTGGCCTTTACTTGAAAAACTTGCTCGAGTGGCTGATTCGTATAGCCATTGACTCTGCCTTCATGTGCCTCCAAAGAGCTGAACAACTCGTACCGAGTTAGCTGGGTTTTATCCTTCGTCTCCTCGATCACGGCAACGATATGCTCGAATTTTTGCGGTAATGATCTGAGAATTCTTTCCACTACTTTCTTCTCGGATATTGTATCACCGCAGCCCTTGATTTGGTTGACAATCTCAGCCACCCTCGAAGAAAAATCTTTAACAGATTCATTTTCCTTCATCGATAAGTTGTCAAAATTTCTCCAATAATTTTGCAACTTAATTGAGATCACTTTATCAGCCCCTTTGAATTCCTTCTTCAGAACGTCCCATGCTTCTTGGGCGCTCTTCATGCCGAAAATTCTAGGGTAAATTGATTTACTTACCCCCTGTTGAATAATTCGCACGGCTGTAGCATTCTTCTTTATATTCTCCTTCAACTGCTTCTCGGTTTCTTTTTCCGCGACTGATTCAGACTCTGCTTCGTATCCTTGTTCTACCACATCCCACAAATCTTGGGAAATGAAGATGGTCTCCATTTGGGAGCTCCAATACTCGTAATGTTCTCCTTCGAATATGGGTATTTGACTAGGAGAATAAGTGAAGAAGGTTAAAGAGTTTGAAGAGGTCATTGGCTCTGATACCAAATTTGTTGGAGATAATGAAGAGTAGTATAAGAAAAATGAAAGCTAAAGAGGAACCGGATCTTTGTTTTCTTGAGGAGGCTCTTTTTTCTATCTCTCTTATTCAATCAGCACAAAGCACATATCTTTATACTAATCATTAGATTGTTCTAGACCCAAACTTAACTCCTTAACACAATTCCAATGACACTATTATCCAGACTCATAGAAAACTTAAAAGACAAGAGTTATCTTAATTGGAAATACAAATTAACTTTTAACAACACCTACGAAGTCTAGGGGAGAGAGAGGGTTTGATCTTCTACAAGGTTGCTGAACGACAAGAGACAGAGGGTTCAAGAGCTGGACTGTCAGAGATGCCTACAAAGTCGAGGAGAGAGAGAGTTAAAATGAAAATCATGGAGATCCTGACTCATCACCTTCAACTCTCAAATCAAATCAAATCAAGTATCCGATAGGGGAAGAGTAGAAGAAGATCATTTAGGAAAATATGCTGGTAACTTTGGAATGATTATGTGTGCACACACCTTTGTCCCTAAGAACGGGCTCCTGCTGTCGAAGATAGACATGATATCTCTTCCGGTATTAATTAATTGATAAAATGTTGATAGGGAAAGTTTCATTTATATTATTGTATCAAAGAGTCATATTGTCGTATCAGAGGGTCATGTCACCTCCATTTAGAAGATCTCGTGGGGCCACACTGTATCGACCATGTCACTCCATGTCTTATGATAATCCACGTGTTGCATCAATCCACATGTTGTACATGTGCTATTACCCAATTGGGGAAATTGATCGAAAGGGTTTGACATGTAATTAGTGGAGAGCCATCATATTAGTAGAGCTAAGATGAATGAACAAGGCGGTCAGATCGATGAATCCGATATGATTGAGTAGGATGATTGGATCGGTAGTTCTAAAATGATTGATCAGAGTGGTCGGATCGATAAATCTAAAATGACTGAGCGAGATGGTCGGATCAACAGATAAAACAATTGTACATGAGTATTAGATTGGCGAGGCCGAGATGACTGATTAGGATAGTTGAATTGAAGAAGCTCAGCCGACTAGGCTGATGGCGTTGAGTCAATGGATCTGAGCCAACTTGATAAGCTATTGTCTCCGGAATATTGAGTCTAATGATGGAATGACTCATCTTGAGAGTGTCCCATTGACCTATCATAATTTTAACCTCGCTCTCAATTTGATTATTGACCGTCATAGTGACTTCCAATATTTTGCACATCATTATCAAAAGGTCTAGAGATCATACGGAGTACCATTTGACTTCACCAAAAGGTAAGAGCACCTAAGTCCTGTACTAAAACCCTTTACAGGTGTTGGACAAGTGACAAAAGTCAACACTTCACTTGCATTACATATGTTCCTTATGATTATAGGTTTAACTTATTTTGACTCTTCAGTCTCAATGAGTCAACGCAAGGATCTATAGACCATCCAAATTGGTGGCTCAGGTCAATATGATCGACCAAAAAGCTTCGAAACTCCACTCCACTTTACTGCACCATGATGGGGCACTAGTTGACTTTGACCGCGTACGCTGAGTTGCCGTCTCAATCATTTTCACCATTTTCTTTCAACGGCTACAAAATCATGCACGTGGTTAAGATATCAAAAAGGGCAATATAATTTATCTAATATAATATTTTATTTTCATATATTCTAAACATAATATTTATTTATTTTATTAAAAATCAAATATTTATCGTTAATTCATTTAATTTCCGTCTGAATGATAATATGACATCCTTGATAAGACGCTAAATTAATGGATAAAAAAATTAATTAATTAATCAACTACAGAACTTAACAAAATACTAAACATATATCACAGCCCCAGGTTATACTGTAACAGCATAGAACTTCCATAGTTAATTCATATCTATGAATGTTTATTGGTCCAGTCCCAAAGTCGATAAAGTGGATAAGATAGAAAATTGAGATGTAATGTTCTCATTGATTGTCTGTAGACTTCGCTCCGCTCTATAAAATAGATGATGTTAGTGTCGAGTTAGGGAAGGAGTCCCTGGCATTAGCCCTCCGACGCTCAAATCAGTCACCGGCGATGATGTAGAAGGCGGAGCAACAAGAATGAACAATGTAGCGCAAGTAATGAATATCACATACCTCCGTCGATGCTTGAACCCCCTTTATATAGAGTTCCTGTAGCGCGCGTGCATGCTTCCCCAGGCGAGCACGTGTTTCAAAGTTTCCCCTGAAAAGATTTGCAAGTAATGTTGGACCCCGTGGTAGTTTTGATGTGATCAACTAAGTTTAGGTTAGGTCCTGTTTGTCTGATCCCTGTGTCTAAGTGTGTAGGAGCGCAGGAAGTCGAGCGGAAGACGCAGCTAGCAAGAAGGACGGCACGGGAAGGAAGCTAACGGGCTCGGTGCGTTCGAAGGACGAGAGAGCTGCGAAAGAGTACACAGGTGGGCGAGAAGAATGTGCACAGTGTTCGAGGGACGTAAAGCCGGGACGGAAGACTGCTCGAGGAAAAGGCCGAAAACTGGGTTCGGGTGAGCCCTATTCCGGATGACCAAAATCATCCAAGGAAGTCGAACCAGAGCAAGTCAACAAGAAGTTGAATGGTCAATGGTTCGGTCGACTGAACACCATGATCGGTCGACCGAACCTCAATCCTCAGAAGACAGTTGTTGGTGACACGTCAGCAGCCACGTCAGAAGACTAGCCAGCGGTAAAGGAATCAGTCGACTGAACCTCCTGATCGGTCAACCGAACCGAAGATAATTAGAAGACTTGGTCGAGAGATTTGATCAGGTCAGATCGAGTGGAGACCGTTGGCTGATCGGTCGACCGAACACAAGGATCGGTCGACCGAACACAAGGATCGGTTGACCGAACCTAAGATCGATCCACAGAGACTACATCTGGATGGAAGACTGGGCAAGTACAGCAAGTTCGGTCGACCGAACCTGGGGATCGGTCGACCGATCCCTCTCGAGTCAAAACCTGATCCCGAAGATCAGGTTAGAG
>JBBMJZ010413096.1:827143-837348 GCA_037833815.1 Zingiber zerumbet
TGTGAAAAGATTATCATTGACATCTTTCAACGTAGCAACTAGAATACAATGTTTATATTTATTCTTTATATGAGTCTCATCTAAAAAAATCAATGGCCTACAACTGATAAGAAAACCAATTGTCCATGCATGGAAACAAATGAATAACCATTTGAATTTAGATGTTACGAGATCAATCTTACACTCAGTAACATTGCTAGGATTTGTTTCTCAAATAACACGACAATACCATCTTAGCCTCTCATAGTATTCCTTCTTTGTGCCATTAATATCATACATCGCTAACTCCTTACCTTTCCACACTTTGTAGTAGTCTAACTCTAGCCCATAATCTCTTTGCAACTTTTCCTAAATTGTGCAAGGGCGATAAGAGGGCTCTCCTCTCAATTTATCTTTCACCACATTAGCAATCTAAGTTGCATCGGATTTAGGATGCCTTCTACTACGCAGATTGTTCTCGCCACATGTATACCACAAGTTGCATTTTTGGATCATAAATATACTATCTGTTTTATATTTTGAAGCATAAATTCTCCATCCACAACTCCTTTCACTACAAATAGAAATTACCTTCTTGCAATCATTTTTTTTATAAAAAAATGAACATCCTATAGCAACAACATAGTTTTTAACACATCTTCTAAAATCAACAGTATCCTTGAAATTTTACCCTTCGCTATGGATGCAGTTAATCCAATCATCTATAGTATTTGGCAACAGGGCATGCTCGATCTCCTCATCACTCCTTGGCTATGTCTGCTCCTTCTCAACCCTTACCAGTTTGATACAATTAATAGTGTCAACTTAACTATATCATATGCACTTGTACTAGATGTAACATATAATATTATCAAAATCACAATATAAAAAAGGATATAATATATGTTACCTCGCCAAATTTAGGTTGTCGTCGACATATTCGTTTCTATTCTCTACCCTCAAATCTATCATGCTCAGCTTCATACACATATGAAATATATCATATTGAGCACATCATCATCGTTTAAAGTCACATACATTTTATGTTGCGGAACTAGGGATTGCAGAATCATAGATTTGGGAGTAATCTCCACTTTTTTTTTTTGCCAAAACTCGCATATATATCCATCAAATTATAACCATTGAAAATTGAAATCATAAACAACTGTTCTTGCACTTATAACTACCCAAAAATACAAGGTTACAAGGCTCACTTCTAGAATTCATTTTAACCTAATCCACAAAAATATAACATTCGATTCAATCATATAAAAACTGAAGATCAAAACTTTATTTTTATACAATTTAAGAAATTTTTTCTAGAGATTTCCTAATGATTTAAGAATTTTTTTATTCAAGAACTAAATAATAAAAACTTGCCATCAATTCATCTCAAAATAACACAAATCCAACCATAAAACTAAACCCTTTTCTTGTTCAGAAATCTAATTTTATTCAACCTCACAAATTTTAAGCATCATACTCTTTAAATTGGAAACAATACTCTGTTTATTGATAATCACTATAAAATATCTATATATCTCATTCTTTCCTTGAATTGAAGAAGATGCAATACAAACTCATTCATAAGTTTGTAATTTCAAAATAGAAACCTAATTTTATTCAATCTCAACCTCACAAAATCGAAAACACCCATGAACTAAAACACTCATGACCTAAAGCTTTGATTTTTCATATAAGAATAATAAATTAGTCGAAATCTAGGATATAAAATTATAACTTATTGATGATGCTGGTTCTCCGATTTCTGCCCTTAGCGTCGATGGAGATGTTTTAGGGTCGAAGTAATGGGAGGTCAGGTCATCGTCGCTTGTTTGGTGGGGAAGTCGGGGACTGCGTCGCTGATGACTTGGAGTCGTGAAGGCTTGAAGTAAGGGAAGGGAGTGCATCGATAGTTGGGATAGAAACAAATAATATTTGAAGATTTTAATTTAATATAAGAACGAGTTGATAATTTTGTATTGATTAGGGAGTTGAAATAAATAAATTGATTTGGTTAAGTATTGAAAAAAAATCTTACATAGGATTGAATACAGATATTTAAGTTTGTATGAGAATTTTAGAACAATTTCTCTAATAAAATACGCAAAAACGAATAAGATAAACAATACTAATACAAGATACTCACGTGATTTTAACTCCATTTTATAATACTTTATTGTCTAGTGAATTATTAGATAATCGCTCTTTGAAAAGCATAATAATTTCCTTTTAAAAGTAAAAAAAGGGTCATATATAAGAATTTTACTTACAAAATAGTATAAAAACTTAAATTTTACATTAAAAAAATCTTCAGGCCATCCATATTAAAATCCTTATCTAAAATCTACCATTTAAAATAAAATAACTATTTTATTAAATTTAGATATCTATTTTTCACATCAGACTTAGCTTTCTTTATAATTTAACATATATTTATTATTTTCTCTTTCCTTCCTTTTTTTATTATTAGATGGAGGAGTGAAAAACTTTTTTATTATTAGAGGGAGAAGAGAAAAATACTATTTAATAGTTAGAAAAATGGTTGTTTAAATTTAATAAAGTGAATGATTTATTTTAAATTTTAGAGATATTATTAAAAAAATTGTATGGATGCTCTAACAACATAAATTAACGAAAAATCATATAATATGACCTTTCCCTTGATCCAAAGCCCTTTATAACATTTAGATTCTGTGTGTTTTATAATTCACAGGCTCAATCAATCTTCGAGTGGAATGCTCTTTCTTCTATTTCACTATTTGAGTAAATTTTGAAGCGTGAGTGACTCCTCACTTAATAGTCAGCGCCTCATATTTTTTATTCTACTAGAGAAAAATATCTTAAGGGATGTTTGGTTGATGGATTTGGAAATGACAATTTGAGAATAATTTCTAGATTTATGAAAATCAACCAAACCCATATAACTAGACGGACTTCATTTCCATTCTTATTCTCATTCCATTTTACTATCAAACTTATACTCATAGTCATTCTCATCATTTAACTAAATATCACCTTATAATACACTATAGTTAAGATTCAAATTAAATACTTGGGACCTTGGTAATCTACTAAATGTCTTGCTGCGGCACAATGAGCTTAGATTTTGCTCTTTTATCATAATAGTATATTTAATCTAGTGCATGATAGCTAACACTTTTCATTGAACCTATTTAATTTGCTTCTAGTTAAAATTTAAAGAAATTATTAATTGACATTAACCCATAATTTTTATAAATTTAAATATTCTATTATATCCTAATCACTTGATGGGTTGGGTTGTATTCACATAATTCAAATGGATGAATTTTTAATCTTGTGGGCCCCGATGGCGATGGGCACCAACTACATGGGCCATACCCTATTTAATTGCAAACACATTGCTTCTAAGTTTATGGATGTCATGTCATGCAACAAAAATATTTTTTTTTTAAATAAAAAATGTGTTTATTTATTTATTTATTTATTTATTATTATTATTATTTTAAAAGGAAAAAAAATGGGAACCGTAGTTTGAATATTTTCTGGACGTTCTAATAACAAACCCACCTTGTTGGTTATATTTTAAAAGAAGTTTTAAGTCAAATATAAATATTTAAATAAAACATGGAAGTGCTTTATATTATAAGAAACTAAATAATGACATGGAAATACCTTTGTATTAATAGACACATTAAAAAGGGAATTTAATTTTTCCACTATTTATGAAAACCAAATTAATCGAGAATGAAAATAATATGTAAGCTCGCAAAATATATCAACTATATAATTATTTTTTTACAAGATAAAACTATGAAAGATGTTTGATAAATTTTAATAGATACACATTCTTCAAAATAATAAAATTTTAGCCTTTAAATTAAACACATATTACATTCAGTGAGGTTAATTTTAGTTTTAACGTTGACAAAACTTTTCAAACATTAAACTAATTTATGTTTTTAATTATTTTGGGAGAAAAATAAAAGAAGAGAAAAATCCATGCCAAAAATTGACAAAGAAGACAGCCATCATTGCAACTTTGCAAAGACATAAATGCTTGCCGTTTGGTTTTTTTTAATCAAATCCTTTTCATTAAATGGAGCCACCAACAAATAAAAAATAAATATTAATCTCCCTTTTTGCCAATAATTAAAAAAACCCCAAATAAATACTGTATATTTTGATTTCATCTCCTCTCGCCTTTACATTAACAAAATGTAAAAACTACTAAAAAAAATCTTCTTCAAGCATTATTATAACATATGTAACTAAGTTGCTCCAATAGTTTTAGTGTTGATTTTTTAAAATATTAATTAAAATCTCTTTTATTTATCAAAATTCATCTAATTAAATTAAAATTAACAAAATAATATTGAAACTTGGGCAAAAATATTTTTCAAATATGGAACATCCCTTTATTATTTTTTTTAAAATGGGTTTTGATAGTAAATATTTAAACTCTAAATGGTATTTTGAAAGAGTGAAATATATTTCAAACAGCTATGGTGCTAAATGAAACTTTCATTTTACCACCATTGAGCCCGGCTAACCACGCGGAAATTGGGTAGGTCTATCATTGGAGACAGGCGACGGGCTCCGTATAATTATCCAATAAAAATCCAGGTAAACTCCCAAGCCTGTACGGGATCTATTTGTGATCACTGCCGCGCCGGCAGAGGCGAACGCCTGCAAGAGTGCTTCCTCGCTAGTTACGGTGCAAGGCCGGTCGCATCGTCGCGCGTGGCACTTAGTGAAACCCGCCGCGGGGGTCCCGCATTGGCTTCATTCAAACTTGTCCTCTTTTTCTAACCGACTCGCGCAATATACAGTTCGTTCATTGGGTACGAACAGCGGGCCCGGGTTAAATTACCGAGTATAAATGTGGGGTGGCTGTAAGCCGTTCAAAGGGGTAGGCGACACAGCTAAACAGCGAAGTTATTGTTAAACTCATTCTAATTCGGGTCGTTTAAAATTTTATATTACATACGAGCATTTTGATGGCCGAAGACTTACTCGGTTGACGTGAGTTCCCTTGGTGAGATCAAATCCCGTCTGTTTGTTGCTTCGATCTCCGTTCCTCTTCAATCCAACTCAATCGGTAGATCGCACAGGAAGGGGAGATCCGCGCCGCGGTCGATCTACTCCGAGAGCAATTGTGCAGTCACTCAATGTTGGGTGTTTGAAGAACCTTGATTACGATTCCGGGTAATGTTTATTTATGTGCTGAATCTCCGATCTATTTTTCTAGTATCTCTGATTGCTTACTATCTCGTAGACTTCATTCAGTTCGAAATTCTGGGGTTTTATTTTTTTTTCCTTCCTTCGTGTTGTTTTAGATTCATTTAATCGTGGAGATTTGGGATGAAGCATACCTGATTCGAGGTGTTTGTGTGACTTGGAGATCCAATAATTGCGTGTGTGTGTGTGTGTGTGTGTGTTTTTTTTTTTGTTTTTCGGTTCGAACTGCAAAGAAAAAAAAGGATTTTGTTCTGAGTCCAGTAAACCCGGAGGCTGAGCTAGCATCATTAAATGCTACTGGCTGCAATGTTCAAACCTAATTTTTTTCATTTTTTTTTAATCTGTAACAGAGCGTTGAGTTGCTTTTAATTCTCTTGTTTTTGATAAAATTTCAGATAGTCTCAGGAAGTTTGTCCACCCAAACTTTTGTAAACTTCTTTGATCGATGTGTCGGCCGTATTGTTATTTGGGATTAGAGAGAAAGCTCCCTGATTTGGTGTTTGAGTCTGAGCTGAAACCAACCTACTAGCAATGGCGAGGCAAGGGAGGAGAAGGGACCGGCTCCGATGGAGCAAGCTCTACAGCTTTGCCTGCGTCCGCCCCACCGTGTTAGATGATGAGCAACCTTCCTCCTTCGTTGGACCTGGTTACTCCCGCATTGTCCACTGCAACCAGCCGCAGCTCCACCGTAAGAAGCCCTTAAAGTACTCCAGCAATTATATCACCACCACGAAATACAATATCATCACTTTCCTTCCAAAAGCGCTCTTTGAGCAATTCCGCCGAGTAGCCAATGTCTATTTTCTCCTGGCTGCAGTCCTGTCTCTTACCCCTGTTTCCCCTTTTACTCCAGTGAGCATGATTGCGCCTCTGGCGTTTGTTGTTGGGTTGAGTATGGCAAAAGAAGCACTGGAAGATTGGCGGAGATTTATGCAAGATTTGAAAGTAAATAGCCGAGAGGTCAGTGTCCACAAGGCAGAGGGACAGTTCAGTTACAAACAATGGCAGAACATTCGTGTTGGGGATGTTGTGAAGGTTGAGAAGGACCAATTTTTCCCAGCTGACCTGCTTCTACTATCCTCAAGCTATGAAGACGGGATTTGTTATGTTGAGACAATGAATTTGGACGGTGAGACAAATTTGAAGGTCAAAAGGTCTTTGGAAGTAACTCTGGCTTTGGATGATGATCAGACTTTCAGAGATTTTACAGCTATCATAAGGTGTGAAGACCCAAATCCTAGTCTATATACTTTCATAGGTAATATTGACTTTGAACAACAGCTCTATTCGCTTGAGCCAAATCAGATTCTGCTCAGAGATTCCAAGCTTAGGAACACTACTTATGTCTATGGGGTGGCTATCTTTACTGGTCATGATAGTAAAGTTATGCAGAATGCCACTAAATCACCTTCTAAGAGGAGCAGAATCGAGAAGAAAATGGATCAAATCATATACTTTCTCTTTACTGTTCTTGTACTCATTTCAGTGATTAGTTCAATAGGGTTTGCCGTGATCACGAAATATAAGATGCCAGATTGGTGGTACTTGCGGCCAGATAAGGGAACGAGCTTGTATGATCCGAAAAGGGCAGAGTTATCTGGTCTATTCCATCTGATAACTGCTCTTATTCTCTATGGATATCTGATTCCTATTTCTCTATATGTTTCTATAGAAGTTGTCAAGGTCTTACAAGCTACGTTCATTAATGGAGATGTTCTAATGTACGACAAGGACACAGGAAATCATGCACAAGCACGAACTTCAAACTTAAATGAGGAGCTTGGACAAGTTGATACAGTTCTATCTGATAAAACGGGTACTTTAACATGCAACCAGATGAATTTTTTAAAATGTTCCATTGCCGGAGTTTCATATGGTGTACTTTCTAGTGAAGTGGAAATTGCTGCTGCCAAGCAGATGGAATCAGAAGCTACTGGTACTCCTCGGCCGCAAAGTGGCACTCATAGTATTTGGAGAGATGATGCATATATTCATGGGTCACCAGCAACTGATTTGATACATGAGAAAAAGTTCACCATTGATAATCCAAGAAAGCCTCCCATTAAAGGTTTCAGTTTTGAAGATGAGAGGCTAATGCATGGAAATTGGGCAAAGGAGCCCACAGCTGATACCATTCTTCTATTTTTCAGGATCCTTGCTTTGTGCCACACTGCAATTCCTGAACCAAATGAGGAAACTGAAGGCTTCACTTATGAAGCTGAATCTCCAGATGAAGTAGCATTTCTTGTTGCAGCTAGGGAATTTGGCTTTGAATTTTGTAGGAGAACACAATCTAGTGTGTTCATTAGGGAGAAATATTCTCCTTCCGAGGACTCTGTAGAGAGGTAACAACTTGTCTTGCATGTTGTAATCACTAGGTTGTTATTTTCATTTGAAATTCTTGCCAACTTGATGGTTTGTTCTACTATAGGGAGTTGAAGATTCTCAATCTGTTGGAATTCAACAGCAAAAGGAAGAGAATGTCTGTAATTGTGCGTGATGAGATTGGGAAAATTTTCCTTTTATGCAAAGGTGCTGATAGGTATGTGTCTTAACTTTCATTTTGTGGAATCTAAATTTTTGTGAGCAGATATATCTGTTTGTGCCAATTAAGTGTTCAGTCAGATCAGAAATTACTGATGTATGGGTGAATGTAAATTAAACTGAAACTTATATTTGATTTATGAGATTATTTCTCTTGCACAGCATCATTTTTGATAGACTGGCTAAAAATGGAAGATTGTATGAGAGTGAAACAAGCAAACATTTAACTGAATATGGAGAAGCAGGGTTGCGAACGTTAGCACTAGCATATAAAGTGCTTGATCAATCTGAATATTCTGCTTGGAATGCGGAATTCCTAAAAGCGAAAACTACTATTGGATCTGATAGAGAAGCTCTAGTTGAGCGAATCTCTGATTTAATGGAAAGAGACTTGATTCTTGTTGGTGCAACTGCTGTGGAAGATAAATTACAGAAAGGAGTAAGCTTTTAAAGGATTCTCTATGACTAGTAGCTCTTTCTTCTTTACTTCATCTAACAATGCTGCTGCTTACTGTACAGGTTCCTCAATGTATAGACAAATTAGCTCAGGCTGGTATCAAGATCTGGGTGCTTACGGGTGACAAGATTGAAACTGCAGTTAACATAGGGTACGAATATGTGGCCTCTCTAATCATTCACATAGTTTTATTGAGGAAAGGGAAAGGAAAATGGCCTGCCCATCTCTCTCTCTCTCTCTCTATGGGAGCAAACATTCATTTGGTGAAGCCAAATTTTGAACTCAAGACCTTGGCAACAAATGCCAAGATCTTTAGCAACTTGGTAACAAGCACCTTCTAGTCGTTCACATAGCCATCTTCTAAGTCTTGTATGTTAACAATTTCAGATTGCTGACCACAAGTCAAAAATGATGGGATAAAATCTTTTGTATTGATATGGAAATTCTTTTTTTTTACATCATTCTTTTGTTTGCAGATTTGCTTGCAGTTTGCTTAGGCAAGGCATGAAACAAATTTATCTATCTACTGTAAACAATGACATGCTGGTACAGGATGCTAACAAGGTAAATGGTTGTCATTTTCATTCCATTTTTATCCACTTGTATTCAATTACCACCAGGGATCAAATTGAAGTGCTAGAGGCTTAATCATAATACCATGTAACAGAAAGTTTATAAGTGTAATTTTACATTAATGAAAAATAAACATAGGCTGAGCGTACTGTTATGGCCATCAAATCGTAATAATTTCCCTATTATTTGTAACATGGTGTTAGAGCTCCCTCCATGATACTGCCTCCCCAATGCTGATCTTCCGTGAACTGGTAACATTCTTTTGATGCATGTTATTCGTAACCCTAAACCCTAGAGTGCATTTATGTGCAACATCTTTGCAACTGTAGAAGCCCTCTTGAGCATTTGTGCAGATAAAAGATCTTTGACTTGCTTTTGCAACATCTTCAGCTTCTCCAAGCCAAATCCCAAATATGCCCTCTTGTATGAGCAACATAACAAACATCTTCCCATGCTGAGAATCCTTGTGCAAGAGAAACTCTCATTGCTCTCCCTCCCTCACATGCGCATTGGGCCACACCAATCTCCTTTTTGTCTTCACCACTAGCTTTGGGTCTCTGATACATGGACTTTTCGTCTATTCCCTTTACATGAATGTCAAATACCGAAATTCAAAGTGGAAATTTATTCTATTGAGCATGTGAGATTTGTTTAGAAATAGTCGACACTACAATCTACATTTGTGTTGAATACTCAAGTTTTAGTAACATAGCTTCATGTTTATTCTTTGTGAAGCACTTCATTTTAGGATTTTTTACTCTAAGGTTGCTCTTAATTTTCCCCAATTCAGAAGAGTCAATAGAGATCTTCATATTCTCTTTTGCAACCTATAGTTTCTTATGATCTTTAGGTTTGGTTAAGAAAGTATCTATTGGCTTAGATTTGGCGTTTCCTAGTTGTAACTATCTTTGAAAGTGCTTCTCAAAAACTTGCAATAACTCTTTTAAGAAGCCTATTGAGATAAATATACATAATTATAATTTCCATTGTTTGCTAGCCCAAAATATAGGCAAAATAATGGTCATGACCTTAGAGCATCCACAATGCATCATCGTTATAACACCACCACCTCATCAAAAACCATGGGGTCCACTGCCACATCACCGTTATAACAACATATCTCTTTCACTCACATTCCTTTTAACATTAACACTCATTATTTATGGGTCCCACATTCCACTCAATTATCTTAAAAGTATATCATATTAAATAAATATATTTTAAATATGTTTAAAAAATTTAAATTATTATTATTAATAATCTTACTTCAAAAAAAAATAATTTTACTGTTTTTCAAATTTAAATTATAAATTTCATGTTTTACATATCTCAATTTTAAATTTTAAAATTTGTAACTTTTTAATAAATAAAATTAAAAAAAAAATTAAACATGGGGTGGGCCAGCACTGGCCCACCCTACCTTTGCTTG
>JBBMJZ010413096.1:880158-890777 GCA_037833815.1 Zingiber zerumbet
AAGTGGGTTAAGGATAACCGCACTTGGTACTTGGAAGTCTAACGGGAGGTTGGCAAAGAAAAAGTCCAAGTGGGCACTTGGTGGGGAAGACCCAACAGGTCATAGTTACTGGATGTTGGGTAAGGAGAACCCTAGACTCAAATTAAGTGAGTTATGATTAGACAATTGATTAGGATAATCGATTGGGACATGCTCCAATCAATTAGGATAAATTCCTAATCAATTGGGAGCTTCATGGAGCCAAAATCGCGAGAGCACAGAAATGTGCTAAATCGATTAGGCCAATCGATTAGGCAGTGTTAATTGATTGGAGGAATCGATTGAAAATGTTTTCTTCGACAAAATTGTGAGGCAACAGAAAGATGGTGAATCAATTAGGTCAATTAATTGAGTCAATCGATTAGGCAGTGTTAATCAATTGGAAGAATCGATTAAAAATATTTTCTTCACGGAGAGAAGAAGAGTCGAATCAATTAGGAAATCAATTTTGACCGTGTTAATCAATTAGGCTTTGGGCCAATCAATTAAGAATATCTTAATTGATTAGAAAGATTGCTTTTCGATTAAGAGCTATTTGTTGCAAGAAGCACAGGAGGTTAGGGAATAGATTAGCCAATCGATTCAACCCAAGCTAATTGATTAGGGCAATTGATTGGCCAGTGTCGTACAGGAACAAAAGCTTAGGAATCGATTGGGATAATCGATTAGAAGCTTCTAGGTTAAAAAATAACTATTTTGCCAGTGTTCAAATTGTTGGATGACGTGACAATCAATCAAAGGTGAGCCTAATCGATTGGGAGGCGTCGAAGAACCCTAAAAAAGGGATTTGACTATGTTTTTTTTGCTGTCGGTTCTTAGACGATTCAGAGTGAAGTGCAACTGCATTTTCGAGTCAACAAGAGGTTAAATCAAAGCAAGAAAAAAGCAGACAAAGCAAGGTTCCTCGCTGTAATCATTTTCGATTTCTTTTGTAGTCTAGTTTGCATTTTTATTGCATTTCTTGTATTTGAGCTTATGCGGGACTTCTCCGCCTCCGAATTATTTCTGAGAAGGAGTGTGTTCAGAATGAAATTATGTGTATGGTGTGGATCCTTAGGAAGGTGGAGACCAAGTAACACGAAGATGTTAGCATCGCTTCGAATTTTCCGCTATAACATCAACAAGAAGCAAAAGAAACTATTCACCCCCTCTAGCTCCCTAAGTATCTTAATCCCAATGTCGTAGAAAAATCTATATAGTTGACCCCATTTAGTGGGATAAGACTTGATTGTTATTACTGTTAGGATTTAGGATTTAACATATAATATTTAGCATTTAGGAAGTGAAAAAAAAAAACACTAAACATATGCACGGAATATACAACATAGGGTAAGCAACGTGTGATTCCTATAAATTTATATAGGAACTCTCATGGTGTTTCTACTCTCTTGGCTGCATCAGACGCCAATTGCATAAACAAGACAAATCTACGCACCATGTCGAACTGTTTCAAATCGAGCCAAGTAGTTGGAAAGCTCCACTTCAACCCGCAAACACTTCTTAAAATACCACTCTCGTGCTAGCATTATCCATACCCTTCCATCGATTGACTAGCATAAATACTTCGCGGTGTGAAAGAGAAAAGGATTAAACTCGATCGATCTTCACTTGAAATAATCGTTTCAATATATCTCAGCAACTTTTATCTCCTTTTCTATTGAATTGATCTAAAAAAACTCATTGACTTTGTGTTTTTTTTTGTTTTTGTTTTTTGCCCTTTGACTTTTGAATCATGAAAGTGCTTT
The DNA here is from genome assembly GCA_037833815.1 of Zingiber zerumbet. Taxonomy (NCBI): domain Eukaryota; kingdom Viridiplantae; phylum Streptophyta; class Magnoliopsida; order Zingiberales; family Zingiberaceae; genus Zingiber; species Zingiber zerumbet. Next base: position 881,943 of record JBBMJZ010413096.1, read on the forward strand.
GCCTCTAATCGTACTCTCTCTATCTATCACTTAAACTAATTGTTTCAATATATCTCAGCGACTTTTATCTCCTCCTTTTCTATCGAATTATCTAAAAAACCTCATTCACTTTGATTTTTTTTTTCCCTATATATATACACACACATACATAGAGATGTTATCCTACCCAACACCTCTTGTGTATCCGTGAGCAAAATCCGACATGAACAATCTGACGTGATTAAAATCTATTTTTTTTTTATCTCTATCTCATCTATATGTAACAACTTTTTTATCCTTCTTCTTGAATTGAAATAAAATTCTTTCTTCTCTCTCCTATAATTACATGCAACAATTACTGTGGTATTGATTTCTAAATGTGGTGTAGCTGTTGTTACCATATAGCAGTTATTGTATAACTACTGCTATAACATTATAGCAGTAGCAATTATTGTGTATTAGTTACTATAACATTGTAGTAGCTACTACACAATAACTACTACAACTTTATAACAACTACTGTGTAGTTGCAGCAGCTATTGTGTAATAACAACTACTGTATAATTGTAGCAGCTACTATATAATAATAACTATAACGTTATAACTGTTATTATGTTGTAGCAGTTACTGTGTAATTGTAACAGTTATTATGTAGTTGTAGCAATTACTATATACTTGTAACAACTACTACATACTAACTGCTACAATGTTGTAACAGCTACTACATAATAATTATTATAATGTTGTAGTAGCTACTACATTATAGCGCGTACACTAATGTCAATAAGATTTTATCTTTAAAATTTAGGAGTTGAGTTATAATATTAAATAAAAAGAAAAAATTTAATTAAAAAAAACTTTGAATGAATAAATCCTAGTTCTCGCGCGTGTGCCCACTAGTTCATTCCAAGATTCATTTAAATGAATAAAAAAAAAAGGATCGGACTATGATGGCTTAATAAAATCTTGATAAATCATTTAAATTTACTGAGTCATGAAAGTTACTCGAATCAATAAATATTTGGAACCGTGCTGATCATCGACACAATATAAATCCGCACGATAAGGACAAAGAAGACTTTCTTTGCAATTTGTTCTACGCGCCGTAAATGCGAATCAATAAAAATTTCGAACATCAACACAATTTAAAATCGCAAGCGAAGGACAAAGACTTTCTTGCATCTTAATTAAAGTAAATTGTTGTTTACGATATGATCTCTTAGATATCACTATCTACTAGATATCGTCCATTATGGCTTTGTACTATGAAACCGTGGTTACATGGTCATCGAGCAAACGTCTCGTGGCCAGCTTGGCCGCCCAGCCTCTCTCGACCGCCTGTTCGAGCAACTGACAATTGTACACGGCGTCGTCGATGACAATTGCACCGATTCAATTACTTCGTTTGTCTTCCCATACGTGTTCTACGGCGATGCCGCCTCCTGCCAAACTGATTGCCGTCGACGCCGCCTCATTTTAAATTTTAAACCTCCAAATATATGTAATCAAGGAATGAATATTCTTCCGCTTTTTACCTAATCCCATAGATAAGTTTTCAAAATATATATATCATAGTTTTAAAATTATTAAATCGTGTACTTTTTATTTTACCCTCGTATTCAAATCAATTCGACTGGAAAAATAAATCAGTAGATTATTTTTTTTTAGTCGAAACGATTTCATTCTGTTTAAAAAATACATCAACCGGGTTCGACCAAAATTGACTGATAGACCTAGAAATCTCGGAATGATATGAAATCAGTTCATATATGTTCGTCTAGTTCTCCTTATAATAAAAATACTATCAAATATCATTTTGACCCAGTATATTGAGAGCAGTGATTTTTTAACATGAATTAGGTTTTTAGGTACATTCGTGTTCAAAAATAACTGCTCTGAAAATATTGATTTAAATTGATATTTGATAGCATTTTGTAGGTCCCTTGTGGCCGGCTAAAGGGGTGAATAACCTGCACGATAAATTCAAAGAAAGCACTTTACTCTAAACTTATAGCTTTATTAAAATAAACACTTGCATAAAGAATTAAAAATCTAATTAAAAGGAAGAGACATAGAAACAATTACTTAGTTTGCAATCAGCAGATTGCTAATCCAAGGAAATTAAAGCTCACTAAAAATCTCTTTTAGGCGGAGTAACATCTTACAGCAGTCAAAGCTCCCAATTACAAAATTAAACTCAAATGGAATCCATTTCAAGTGTTGTATGTGCCGAGTTGGTCCGAGCGTCCGGACCAGATCCGGGCTCTCGGAGTCCGGGGCGCCTGGAATTACTCTAAGCTCCCGGACCATAGTCAACATCCAGTTGACTTTTCGTCCGAGTCTTCCACTCTAGCTCTGTTTATTTGGGTGATTTCGGCCATCTAGAATAGGGTTCACCCAAACTCATTTTCTGGTATTTTCGAACAACCTTCCGCTCCGACTTCTCATTCCTTGGAACTATCGTACGCCTCTGATCCTGTCCGAGCGCTGAATCAACGGACGCTGGGGACGTGTCGCTTTCCGAGCTGATGTCGTGGATCTCCTCGGAACATGCAAAGAAGTCGGGCCAGGAGGAGTTCCCCGGCGACGACCCTCCGACGCTCAAGTCAGGCAAGAAGAAGCTAAGTAGTGGCTCTGAAGATGGATGATTGCATACCTCCGGTGAAGTTTAGGAGCCTTTATATAGGGCTTCTGGGGGAAGCCTGGGCACACGCGTCGAGGTGCACATGTGTCCCTTGCCATACCCCAATATGGTCCTGCTAGAGGAAGATACCTGATGTCATGCTGCTACAGTTCGACCGCCTCTCTGATGGGACGGCAGAACCTTCTGTTGTACGATTCTGTATACGGCCTAGTCATCAAACATGCATGTCTGTTGACTTCTTTATCCCGAGCCGAGCACCCATCCGCTCGGCGGGTGTCTTATCCCCGACCGGGTGTACATGTTGGTCTGACCGGGAGGATCCCCGGCCATGTGCCCGGCCACATCCTCTTGTCTCACTTCCCCTTGTGCCATGGTCGCTCGGCCATACAGTCTTTTTGTCTTGGCGTCGGAAACCCAGGCTCATGGCCGGGTGACTGTCCCTTCGGCTGGGGGTGTGGTCGGGCTGTTGGCATAGGACCGCCGCTCGGTGAGAGCACTAGGTTTGATCCAACCGTAGTTCGATCGGCCAAGCCTCCATTTGACCTTCAAGCTTCATGAGTCGTTGGCCTTTCATCCATGAGGGCCCCCCAGCCTTATCGCCGGATCAGCCTCCTTCTCGTCCGCCAACATACTCTTCCGCAACACCTCGTCCCTCGGAAGCACCGAGCCCGTCGACTATCTCCCGTGTCGTCCTTCTCACTAGCTGCGTCTTTCGCTCGACCTCTTGTGCTCCTAAGTTCCTGCACACTTAGACACAAGGACATCAAAACATAACAGGATCTAACTTGACTTGGTTAATCACATCAAAAATACCACGGGATACTTACAATCTCCCTCTTTTTGATGTGACTAACCCCAAGTTAAATTAGGGTGAACCATAAACAAAGAACAGTTATAAAATTATAAGTACATGTTTTAAAAATTGTACCCTCCCCCTAAACATAATTTTTAATTCTTCCACTTTGATCACATTAAAATAAGGTATTCCATGAAAATAACTTTAAAATAAATATAATCAGTGTCTAAGGGTAAAAAAAAATTAACTATTATCCATAAAAGATCAAGAAGTTTAAATTTCAGAAATATGAATAAATTATTTTTAGAAAAATTAATTAAAAAAATTTTAACTTGGAAAAACCCTGAAAATTTTTATAACAGTTGAACAATCATATATAAGGCAGATATAAAAATTTATAAAAAAATTATATTATTTGAAACAATAATAAATTCTTTTCTATATAAAGATATATTTTAAAAAAAAACTACTTAAAAAATAGTTATTAACCTCGAAAGATCTTAAAATATTTTTTGAGAATGTATAATAGCAAGTAACTTTACAGAAAAAATTAAATTTTAAAAATTGAATTTTCAAGAGTTTTTAATATTAAAAAATTTTATTTGGATAAATAATTTATAGAAAATTCATCAATGGTCAAAAAATTTTGAAAAAAATTCTCTTAGATAGAGGAAATGATAAAATTCCACAAAAAATAAATTTTACAAAAATAACTCTATGAGATATTTTTAAATGGACAAATATAATTTTTCTATGCAAAGTAATTTATTTGTAAGCAAAAAAACTTTAAAAAATAAGACATGCATAAAAATTTAACCTAAGCATGATCTAGAAATTCAAAATAGATTCTTCCTACCGGATTAATAAGAAATTTTTTTAGAATATTTTTTGATGATAGTTTTCTTATTTAGTTCTTATGGTATCTATAATACCAATTAAGTCATAAATAATTTCGAGCTGATTGAATATGTGAGCATGCAAAATTTTTTAATTTTCTATTTCTATTTTTAGCTTTTCATTTTCAATTTTTATCCTATTGAAATCTTCTAATCGACAAGATGTTGCTAAGGTTAGTTTTAATTGATCATTTTCCTTTTTATATTTTCTATTTTCAATTTCTAATTTATAGGCATTTTTCGACAATATTTTTACAAATTTAAATAATTGGTCAGGAGGTAGAAACCGTACCTGACTTACCTTGTCAATTTTTTATGCTCCCCCTGTAGAGCTATTTTTTCATATGTTGCCCCCCCTCCTTCATCGATGCTTTCGATGCTCATTGCGGAAGAACTTGCTTCGTTATCTTCTTGGTGACTTGCCATCAATGTAAGTCTAGCTTGGGCTTCGATCTCCGACTCTAACGACGTTTCGTCCCATGTCGCTTTTAGATTTTTATATTTTGACTGGATCAACTTCTTGTTCTTCTCCTTATTCTTCAATTTGGGGTAGTTGTCTTTGACATGCCCTTCTTCATCGCAGTGGTAACATCTTATCTTTCTTCTTCTTCTTTTATCCTACACTTACTAAACTTATTAGTTTTAAACAACTTTTTGAATTTCCTTACCATGAATGTCGTTTCATCATCGTCGAGGGATGTTTCGGATTCTGGTTCATCCATTTTTACCTTTAAGGCAATGTTGTACTTAGGCTCCTTCAGATCTACACATCTAGTTTCATGAACTTCAAATGTAGAAAATAATTCTTCAAAAGTACTTACCTCTAGATCCTTGGAGATGTAATATGCATCTACTAAGGATACTCATTCAATAGACCTAGGAAAGGCGTTAAGAAAGTACCTTAGCGAATCTAGGTTGGTTACATTTTTTCCGAGATTTGTAAGTCAGGTGATGAGTTCCTTAATCCTTGAGCAAAGGTGTGCAACATTTTCGCCTTCTTCTAATCGGAGGTTGCTGATCTGGTTCCGGAGCAGATCCAGTATCGTTAGTTTTGCCTCTGAGGTCCCTTTGTGTAGTTCCAGGAATTTCTCCCAAAGCTCATTACTGACTCGTAGACTTCGATCAGGTTGACTTCTTAAGGTGGTAAAACGCTAAGTAGATGAAACTCTACTTTGTCGTTTGCCATGAAGTCAGCTTGCTCCTTTTTTGTTCATTAGTATTCTTCTTTTCCCTCTGGTGCTATAAAACTAAATTTTATAATCAGTAATAAATCAAAATCTGTCTTAAAGAATACGTCCATCTTTTTCTTCCAATTCGTGAATTATATTCCCCCTCAAAGTTCAGTGGGTAGATGCTCGGTCCGGTCATCTCTTGTACTTCGATTAACGGTTAGTCCTCTTGAAATGTCTTGACTCTGATACCAATTGAAAGTCCCTTGCGGACGACTAGAGGGGGTGAATAGCCTTCACAATAAATTCAAACAAAACACCTTCCTCGAAACTTATAACTTGATTAAAATAAACACTTGAAGAATTAATAACCTAATTAAAAGGAAGAGGCACAGAAAGAGTTACTTGGTTTGCAATCAGCGGATTGCTAATCCAAGGAAATTAAAGCTCACTAAAAATCTCCTTTGGGCAGAGTAGCCTCTTACAGTAGTCAAATCTCACAATTACAAAGCTAAACTCAAATGGAATCGTTTTCAAGTGTTGTATGTGCCAAGGTGGTCCGAGCATCTAGACCACAGTCAACATCCAGTTGATTTTTTGTCCCGGTCTTCCACTCCATCTTTGCTCACTTGGGTGATTTTGGCCATCCGGAATAGGGCTCACCCGAACCCATTTTCCGACCTTCTCGAGCAACCTTCCGCTTTGGCTTCTCATCCCTCGGAACTGCCGTGAGCTTCATTCTCGTTCGCCAGCGTACTCTTCCGCAACACCTCCTCTCTCAGACGCACCGAGCCCGTCGACTCTCTCCCGTACCGTCCTTCTCGTTAGCTGCGTCTTTCACTCGACCTCCTGTGCTCCTAAGTTCTTGCACAATTAGACACAAGGACATCAAAACATAACAAGACCTAACTTGACTTGGTTGATCATATCAAAACTACCACGGGGTACTTACATATTTTAATAATCAGGAGAACTAGACAAACACATAGGAACTGATTTCATATCATTCCGAGATATCTAAGTCCATCAGCCGATTTTAGCTGAAACCAGCTGATGGATTTAGAGATCTTGAAATGACATGTAACCAGTTCCTATATGTTCATCTAATTCTTCTGATTGTAAAAATACTATTAAATATCAATTTGACGCAATATATCAAAGAAGTATTTTGTTTTAAACCATGGCCTAATCAATATAGGTTTCTTTGGCCAAAATTGGTTTATGGATATAAAGAACTCGAAATGAAGTGAAACGATATCTCATAAGTTCTTCTATTTCTTATGATTATATCTACACCCTCGAACATTAATTTCATCCAATATATTGATAGCAGTGATTTTTTGAATATGAATTAATTTTGAATATATTCGTATTTAAAAAATCACTGTTCTCAATATATTAGGTCAAATTAATATTTGATAGTACTTTTATAATTAAGAGAACTAGATAAATATATAGGAATTAGTTTCATGTCATTTCAAACTTTTTAGATGCATCAATCGGTTTTAACTGAACCGACTAATGAATTTTTTCAAATATAGAAAAAGAAATCGATTCGATTATAAAAAAAATTAGTTTATTGATAAAAAGGGTAATATGGGAAGTGAATATGTAATTTGCTAATTTTAAAATTATAATATATGATTTGAATATTTTGAAAACTCACGGATTTGATAAAAATCTGAACATTCTTTCGTTTATTTCCTTTTCGTGCGAATATTCAACGGCATGGCACATTGAATTTTCGAAAAAATCTGACAAACCCGCGAATCTTTAAAATGAGCAGTGTTGTCAAAATGATAATAAATAGTAATTATAATAATAAATTAAAGATGACTAATTTGAATATAAGCCTAATGCCGATTCTTTGCTAACGTGGACACATTTATCCATTTTTTTTCTCTAGAAAAAGTTCAATGACGAAATCGTGATTTAGAAATTAAACTAATCCAACTCAAAATTACTTTTTAATTTTATTTGGAATATTGAAGTTCAACATCTATAATAGATGGAGCTTAGCTTTTTCACTGTAGGGGCGGATCCTAAATTTTAGATTTAGAGATGCCGTATATTAATTGTTCTTCATATTTTTAAAGTACAAAAGGTCTAAAAATAAATATAATTATTCTTAAAATCAACAATTTATATTAGAATGGAATATATTTCCTATTAAACTTGGTCCTCATATTTTTTTTAGGTATAAAAAAAAATCAAAAAATGAGTATAATTCCTGTTAAATTCAGTATTTTATACTAGAATCGAGTATATTTTCTATTAAATTGAGTACGATTTTTTTCATACTTAATATAATTCCTCCTAAATTCATTATCATTTAAAAAAAATCTAGTATATTTTCATCCAATTGAGTATCATTTAAAGAAAAATCGAGTATATTTTCTATAAAAATTAACCTTGTAAAGCACTTTAAACTAGAATTGAGTATATTTTCTATTAAGTTGCATGAACACAACTTTTTTCCTAATATAAGTCCTCCTAAATTTAGCATCACTTACCATTTAAAGAAAATCTAGTATATTTTTCATCCAATTGAGTACCATTTAAAAAAAATCTAGTATATTTTTCATCCAATTGAGATGAAAAAAGAATCGTAATTAATTTGGTAGAAAATATACTATATTCTAATTTAATATACTGAATTTAAGAAGAATTATATTGATTTTTAGATTTTTATATTTAAAAATATTATGAATAATTAGATAAATATATTTAACTAAGGAGTGAAAATAAAAATTATATATAAAATTTTATTTACTAATAGAAATTGCATACAAATTTTTCCTTAAAACTTCTCAACAATTTCATTATAAATGTCACATTTTTATTAAATATATATTTCGCTTCTCTGTTACATATTTTATATTATATTATAATTACTATCCGGATGTGAATGCTCATGCTCGTAACGTCCACTCAAAATTCAATTAGTCAACATTTGCATTAATCGGATTTTTTTTAATTATCTTTTTGGGCGTCTATTTATGTGGCTTTAGCTGTTGGCTACACAACGGCACTGATTTAGCAATGGCTGCCGGCCGCATCGACTCTTACCTTTTGGGCGGCGTCGCCCTCTTGCTCGCCCTCCACTTCCTCCTCCGCCGGTGTCTCCTCCGCAAGACTCGGTCGCGCCTCCCGCTGCCGCCGGGGCCTCGCGGCGTGCCCGTTCTCGGCGCCCTCCCCCTCGTCGGCGCAAGCGCGCACTCGAACCTCGCCCGTCTCGCCGCCCGCTACGGCCCCATCATGTCGCTCCGCCTCGGCTCCCTCCTCTGCGTCGTCGCATCCGACGCCTCCTCCGCCCGCGCCTTCCTCAAGACCGCCGACGTGCAGTTCGCC
>JBBMJZ010413096.1:933606-943738 GCA_037833815.1 Zingiber zerumbet
TCCAATATAAATCTTTTTAATTTTGAAAAATATTTCCTAATTGGTTAGTAAACTAATTTTAATAATATTTCCTAAATTGTTAGGAAATTTTAAAATTGGAACAATTTCTTAATTTGTTAGAAAAAAATATAATCTTGGATATAGTTTTCTAATTTATTAGGAAAATCTAATATAGTAATTTGTTTCCTAATTTAATTAGAATCCTCCTATCTTGGAAAATATTTGATAATAAAATATTATATTATATTTGAAAATGTATTTCCTAATCTGATTAAGTGATTAAGGGATAATACCATATTTTGTGTCATGTTAGATGCCATGATTTATGTCACGATGATGCCATTTGATACAGATTTTTATAGCTTACAGATTTGTGTATCTTACAAATTTTGTAGATTACAATTTTTTTTTTTTTAGCTTTCGGGTTTTTGTAGCGTATAGATTTTTTTTAGCTTATAGATTTTTTATATACCCTTTTTACATGTGTGATTTTTGAGACCTAGATCAAATAAATAAAGCACTTATAAAATTTTTTAAAACTTACATCTATCATATAAATTTTAATTTCATGTTTGAGTTGTTAGACGCTCTCCAACCCTATCTCGAAATTAGACATATTCAGATCATTAGGATATAATCTCATAATTAATGGGTTGACTTTAAATTGAAACATTAATTTGTTGGACTCTCTCCAAGATTAATATGAAAAGAGGTGAATTTGAGTGATATGCATATGATGTATATATATGTTAATAAGTTAACAATACAAAGTTTATGTAAATATTAAAAAATTGATAGCATAATGTGATAGTTATGTATGTGTGATATATAATTAGTATATGTGATACCACTAGAAATAAGAATGACTTGTTAGACTCTCTTTAATGTTATTCTTATCTATAGTGTATATCAATCCACTTGGAGAAAATTTACTATCTCTTGAATTCAAAGTAATGACTCTTGAATTTGATAAACAAGTGAAACCTCTTTTATATGTAAGTACCCCGTGGTGATTTTGATATGATCAAATAAGTCAAGTCATGTTGTGGTTTGATGCCTTGTGTCTAAGTGTGTATGAACTTAGGAGTACAGGAAGTCGAGCCAAAGATGCAGTTAGCGAGAAGGATGGTACGGAAAAGAGTCAACGGATTCGGTGCACCTGAGGGACAAGGCATTGCGGAAGAGTACGTTGGCGAACGAGAAGGAAGTGCGTGACGTTTCTGAGGGACTAGAAGCCGAAGCGGAAGGTTACTCAAGAAGGCTGAAAAATGGTTCGGGTGAGCTCTATTCTGATTGGCTGAAATCACCCAAGTGAGTGGAGTCGGAGCGGAAGACCCGAATGAAAAGTTAACTCAGTGTGGACTGGAGTCCAGGCGCCCGTAGCCACTCCAGGTGCTAGGACCGGTTTGGTCCAGCGGGGGTGCCTTGGACAGGCCTCTATGTGAAGGCAGTTCGGGTGCAATAAACCCTTCAAGACGGTTGGACCAGAAAAATTTATCCAGATCGAGCTATTACGATCTGTTGCACCGTCGATAAAGTTTTATTTACACCTAGGCGCCGGAACCCTTCTAGGCATCTGGAGTAAGGCTATAAATACATCCCTGATCTTAGTAGTCAGAACAATACTTGTAACAACTTTTGTGCTTACACTTCTAGTTCTGTACTTTACTTTTTACGCTTTCAACATTGTAAGAGGCTACTTCGCCTAGAAGAAGGAGATCTTAGTAAGCTTTATTTGTCTTGGATCAGCAATCATCTGATTGCAAACCAAGTAAATCTTTCTTGCCTCTGTCTATATATTATTCATTTATTTTCTGTTCTTATACAAGTATTTGCCTAACTTAGTCTGAAGATCGAGAAAGGATATTAGATTTATTTTTTCAGAGCTATTCACTCCCCCTCTCCTCTAGCCGGCCGCTAGGGCACCAATAATTGGTATCATAGCGAGGACGATTCAAAAGGACTAACCGTCGATTGAAGTAAATAAATCAATGGCCGGACCAAGTCTCATCCCGCCAAAGTTCGAGGGGGAGTTCGCACACCGAAAATGCCGAATAGAGGTATTCCTAAAAACTGACTTTGAAATTCTTTTAATAATCAAATATGATTTTGTAGTTCCCAAAGATCAGCAAGGCGTAGAGAAAGAAGAGTATCTCTAGACGAAGGAGCAAAGAAATTTCGTAGCTAATAGTAGAGAGGAATATCACTTATTAAGTGTATTACCACCTCAAGAAGTAAATCGTATCGGAAGCTAATCATCGGCAAAAGATCTCTGGGAGAAGTTAGTGGAACTCCACGAAGGCACATCCAAAGCGAAACTTACACAACGGGACATCCTTTGGAACAAGCTAATGAATATCCATCTAGAAAGAGGTGAGAAGGTAGCTGAACTACATACGAAGATCAAGGAGCTTATCACCAGACTGGTCAACCTTAGTGAAATGGTAACCAACCAGGACTCAGTACGCTACGCACTCAACACTTTTCCCAGGACTCCATAATGTACCTCGATAATCGACACTCACTACATCTCGAAGAACCTGGAGGTAAGTATCCTAGAGGAACTTTTTTCAACTTTAGAATGACATGAAACTAGATGTGCAGGTATAACAAAAGAGTCAAGTCAGAATCTAACACTAAAAGCCACCAAGAAGGGTGAACCCGAGTCAGACTCAGATCTGGACTTTCGAAGACTCAGTTGACTTCTCACCCTTGCCTAGCCATGACAAGGACTCCCCATGAACAAGCTCCATTAAACATACTTAAACATACTTAAACATATTTGTCTGACATTAAAACTTAGAGGTCGATTGCACTAACAGATTCTAGGGGCTTAACTTCCCTCAAACCCTTATAGATGAACATAATACACTTAACACTTTTCCCAGGACTCCATAATGTACCTCGATAATCGACACCCACTACATCTCGAAGAACCTGGAGGTAAGTATCCTAGAGGAACTTTTATCAACTTTAGAATGACATGAAACTAGATGTGCAGGTATAACAAAAGAGTCAACTCAGAATCTAACACTAAAAGCCACCAATAAGGGTGAACCCGAGTCAGACTCAGATCTGGACTTTCAAAGACTTAGTTGACTTCTCACCATTGCCTAGCCATGACTAGGACTCCCCATGAACAAGTTCCATTAAACATACTTAAACATATTTGTCTGATATTAAAACTAGGAGGTCGATTGCACTAACAGATTCTAGGGGCTTAACTTCCCTCAAACCCTTATAGATGAACATGCACATCATCTGACCCACTCGTCCATAGTCCTAGGCTGAAATCCTAAACCTTGCATAAGCCCATGGGGCCAACCGCATTAATGATGCTTGTGTGAAGTCAGATACAGGATATGGATGATGAGCCTACTCAATATAGCAGAAATACAACAATTTGACATTTTCCTAATCATGATAAGAGACTCATTATTGAGAAAGATTACAATGAGTGCGCCTTTTCTACGCACTCATCTCACATTCAATTTCATCACTATTCATCTTTTAGCCTGCTTGCTAATGCTCCTTTTCCTTCCCTCTTGATGTGAATAATCCATAAGTGCACGGTTAGCATCAAGTAATAAAAATATCGATCCTATGAGAACTGTTGATTAAATGTTAGTTGAACTCGTACGGTGAATTATCTAAACAATCAGAGGTTGGTTGAGAGCTTGTAAGCTAGAGATTGAGAGAGAGAGCTAGAGAGAGAGAAAAGAGAGCAAGAGAGAGAGGAAAGCAAGTGATCAAGAGAGAAGAGTTGGTTTAGGGGAATGGTTCTAGGAGTTCAGTTTCATTATGATATTAGTTAATGTCCTTATGTATTGTTCATCTCCTTACCTCTATCTCTACACTTTATAGGATTTCTAACTAAAGTTTGGCCCAACTCCATGAAGATTGCACCGGAGAGTTTACCTAAGTATTAATGCATTATGTAAAAAAATAACTCTAAAAAGTCTGATTAAAAGATTACCCTTCCCAAAGGAAAATGATGGAGCCCTAAACCAAGGATATGACCTAAGGAGAGAAAATCCCCTTATATAGAGGAGGGGGTCATGCCCTCGCGTTTTCTCCACCACACGGTCTGCCAAGGGCACGACCGGGGTATGTTTGCCATGACCCAGAGTGACACGGTCATGCCTATTGCATGACCAGGCCGTGATACCTGCTGAAGAAAAGAGACACGGTCATGCCTTTTGACACAACCAAGCTATGTCTCTTGCTGGGATGGGAGGTACGATCATGCCTTTTGATACGGCCTGCCCGTGTGTTCATCTGAGGTTGAGGCACGATCATGCCTTAGAGGAACAACCTATTCGTGTCCTTCTGGTGGGAGGCACTAGATGTAGGTTCGTGTTAGGCCAACTAGAGAGGGGGTGAATAACCCTGAAAATAAATTTAAAAAATCTTTTACCATTTAACTAAGCAAGTACACAATATTAATTAAGCACACAAATATTAACATAAAAATAATAACCAAAAGTAAGAAGGCTAAGTAATTTACTTGGTTAAAACCTAGATGATTATTAATTCAAGGTAGTTGAAAGCTCACTAAAGATTTCCTTCGTTGAAGGGGGAGAAACCTCTTATACACTTTGAAAGCTCAAAAATAGCTAAGAAGATTAGTACAATTATTGTTATTGAATTCCTAGTTTCAAGTGCCTTTTTATAGCCTCCTGAAAAAAGTTACCATTGAACTAAGGTGCCTCCAAAGACATCCAGGGCGCCTCTAGTGTGGATAATATTTTATCCATGAAGCAACAGTAACTTAATGACTACTGTTCATTGAAGGCGCCTCTATCGAAGTTCCAAGATGCTTCCAATAGACATGCAAGGGAAGCTCCTTCTTCCGGCGAGGCACCTCCTTCAAGGCTCCTTGGAGGCGCCTCTTTCTTGAGGCATAAGGGTGCCTCCAATCCACTTAGAGGCACCTCCATCATTGTTTATCCAAGAATGAACATCTCCAATCGCTTGGGTGATGCTCCGATCATCCAAAGTTGAGATCACCTGAACTCAACTCTGACCTTCTCCTTAAGCAGGGTTTTTCCCCGGCTTTTCGTCCCTCGAATGCACCACGCGCTTCCTTCTCGTTCGTTGGTATACTCTTCTGCAACATCTCGTCCCTAGGATGCATCGATCCCGTCAACTTGCTTCTCATGCCATCCTTTTCACTAGCTGCATCTTCCGCTCGACTTCTTGTGTTCCTAAGTTCCTGCATATTCAGACATAAGGCGTCAAAACCACATGTCCTAACTTAACTAAGTTGACCATGTCAAATTTAACCCAGAGTACTTACATGAGAGAGGCACACAACCATACCTGGGGGCATGACCAGGTTGTTGGACTTTTCTATGGTTGCTCCAATGTGCGTCTTTACTCTATTTTCTCTCTAAATATTAATCCTGTCAATCAAAACAAGTAAATAGCAGATCTCTGAATAAATAGAATAAAAGTATAACATAAATAATGAAATAATGTGAAATAAACATAGATTATATTCATGAAATACATGTAGATGTGTATTAAATAATACCTAGAAATATATATAACCTACGCATATCACACCCTTAGAATTAAACTTTTGCTTGTCCTCAAGCAAAAATTGTATCTAAACTCATATAGTTAAATAGTTCATTGTAATATATAGCGAATTAGTCTAATTCTATCAAATAATTTCATTATTGAGCAAGATATAAAAAATAGTTTGAATACGATGTAAGTAATAGCTCTCCATGCTCAGTATAATAAGTATAGTTGATCAAGAGGTAAGAGGCATACCTCACTTACCATATCAAATCTGAAGCTTGATTCTCCCCCTGCTTCGCTGCATTCGTCTGAAGTCGCGCCTCCTTCATCGATGCTAACTTCTGAGGTACTTTGTTCTTTGTGGCTAGGGATCAGTACTAGTTCGGCGTATGCTTCTATTTCTGACTCAGATGATGAGCTTTTGTCTCAAGTAGCCTTGAGATTCTTGTGTTTGTTTTGCCTGAGCCCCTTGTCTTTTTTCCTTTTTAAGTTCTGAGCAGTCCTCCTTTATGTGCCCTTCTTTTTAATACCGGTAGTATCGAATCTTTCTTCTAGTTCTTGGATTTTTTTCTGTTCTATATTTCTTTAAATTTGTTAGATTTAATTTTTTTTTCTAAATTTCCTTAACATGTATGCTTCTTGGTCTCCTTCTAAATCTGAGTCTGACTCGGGTTCGTCCTTCTTGGTGACTTTTAGTGCCAGATTCTGACTTGACTCTTTAATTTGTTGTTACTGCACATCTGGTTTCATGTCATTCTAAAGTTGAAAAGAGTTTCTCTAGGGTACTTACCTCCAGGTTCTTCGAGATGTAGTAGGCGTCGATTATCAAGGTTCATTAGGGAGTCATGGGAAAAGTATTGAGTGCGTAGCGTACTGAGTCCCGGTTGTTACCATTTCGCCAAGGTTAACCAATCCAGTGATCAACTCCTTGATCTTCGCGTGTAGTTCGGCTACCTTCTCACCTCTTTCTAGATGGATGTTCATTAGCTTGTTCCAAAGGATGTCCCGTCGCTACGCACTCAATGCGATTTACTTCTTGAGGCGATAATACACTTAATAAGTGATATTCCTCTCTACTATTGGCTACGAAATTGCTTTGCTCTTTCTTCGTCCAGAGATATTCTTCTTTCTCTATGCCTTGCTGATCTTTAGGAACTGTAAAACCGTACTTAATTATTAAAAGAATTTCAAAGTCAGTTTTTAGGAATACCTTTATTCGTCGTTTTCAGTGTGTGGGGTGAAAACCCCCCCCCCCCCCCCCCCCCCCCGAACTTTAGCGAGATGAGGCTTGGTCACGCCGTTGATTTCCTTGCTTCAGTCGGCGGTTAGTCCTTTTGAAGCATCCTCACTCTGATATCAATTGTTGGTCCCCTAGCGGCTGGCTAGAGGGAGAGTGAATAGCCCTGAAAAAATAAATCTAATACTCTTTCTCGATCTTCAGACTAAGTTAGGCAAATACTTATATACGAAGAGAAAATAAATGAATAAAATATAGACAGAGGCAAGAAAGATTTACTTGGTTTATAATCAAATGATTGCTAATCCTAGACAAATAAAGCTTACTAAGATCTCCTTCTTCTAGACGGAGTATCTTCTTACAACGTTGAAAGCGTAAAAAGTAAAGAACAAAACTAGAAGTGTAAGCACAAAAGTTGTTACAAGTGTTGTTATGACTACTAAAATCATGACTGTATTTATAGCCTTACTTTATATGCCTAGAAGGGTTCAGACACTTGGATGCGGATAAAACTTTATCCACGACGCAGTGGATCGTAATAGCTCGATCTGGATAAATTTTTTTAGTCCAGGCGTCTGGAAGGATTCCGGGCACTCGAACCACCTTCACATAGAGGTGCCTCGCCAAGTCACCCCGGCTGAACTAAACCGGTCTTGGCACCTGGAGTGGCTCCTGGCGCCCGGAATCTAGTCCACACCGAGTTGACTTTTCGTCCTGGTCTTCTGCTCCGGCTCCGCTCGCTTGGGTGATTTCGGCCATTTAGAATAGGTCTCACCCAAACCATTTTTCGGCATTCTTGAGCAACCTTCCGCTTCGGCTTCTAGTCCCTCGGGAATGTCACGCGCTTCCTTCTAGTCTACCAGCATACTCTTCCGCAGCGCCTTGTCCCTCAGATGCACCGAATCCATCGACTTTTTTCTGTGCCTTTATTCTCGCTAGCTGCGTCTTTCGCTCAACTTCCTGTGCTCCTAAGTTCATGCACACTTAGACACAAGACATCAAACCACAAACAGAATTTAACTTAACTTATTTGATCATATCAAAACCATCACGAGACACTTACATATAAAAGGGGCTTCACTTGTTTATCAAATTCAAGAGTCATTACTTTGAATTTAAAATATAGTAAATTTTCTCCAAGTTGATTGATATACACTATAGATAAGAACAACATTGAAGAGAGTCTAACAAGTCATTCTTATTTCTAGTGGTATCACATATATCAATTATATATCACACGTACATAACTATCACATTATGCTATCAATTTTTAATATTTACATAAACGTTGGATTGTTAACTCATAATATATATACATTATATTTATATCACTCAAATTCACCTCTTTTCATATTAATCTTGGAAAGAGTCCAACAAATTAATATTTCAAGTTAAAGTCAATCCATTAATTATGAGATCGTATCTCAATGATCTAAACATTTTTAATTTCAAGATAGGCTTGGAGAGAGTCCAACAACTCAAACATGAAATTAAACTTTATATGATAGGTGTAAGCTTTAAAAATTTTTATAAGTGCTTTATTTATTTGATCCAGGTCTCATAAATCACACATGTAAAAAGGGTATATAAAAAATTTGTAAGCTACGAAAAAATCTATACGCTACAAAAACCAGAAAGCTAAAAAAAAAATCTGTAAGTTACAAAATTTGTAAGCTACACAAATCTGTAAGCTATAAAAATCTGTATCAAATGGCATCATCATGATATAAATCATGGCATCTAACATGACACAAAATATGATATAATCCCTTAATTAGATTAGGAAATAAATTTCTAAATCTAATGTCATATTTTATTATGAAATATTTTTCAAAATAGGAAGATTCTAATTAAATTAGGAAATAAATTTCTATATTATATTTTCCTAACAAATTAGAAAATTATATCCAAGATTAGATTTTTTTTCTAACAAATTAGGAAATTGTTCAAATTTTAGAATTTCCTAACAATTTAGGAAATATTTTTTAAATTAGATTTTCTAACAAATTAAGAAATATTTTCCAAAATTAAAAAATTTTATATTGGAGTAGTATGTCCGAAATTTTCTAAAATTTCCAAAACTAACTTTAGACAACCTACAACAAGCAAAACATAGATCTACGATCTATGTCAAAACACACAGTGACTTTGATACCATTGTTGGGTGTCTCTATACACGTTTTAAAGACGCCCGACATTTAGGCTCAAAGTGGATAATATCATATAATTATAAAGACATGTGAATTTTTTTTTTGTTCTAACACGAAATATATCATGAGTCACTTGACCTCATGCAAAGAGTCACTTTGCTAAACCAAGTCCTCTGTGATTACCTCTCTTCCAAATTACATACGACAGTCCTGGAGGGCTCCGGCGAGGATTATCACCTTTTGTTGCAACAAAGGCTAAAAAAGAGTTTACCTCAAACATCTGGGCCGGTGCATGACTTGAAGGTGAGGATTATCATCTTAGTCAGTGTGAGGTTCTGAGGAAAGATCTACTCACATTAGGTCTATGATATGTCATAAAAAGCTATTTCCGTGACTTGAACTCGCAAGTTCAAAATTATACGATAGTGATTTTATCGTTGCGCCAAAGTTTGTCCGTGATTTATTATTTGATTCACTTGGAAAATGGAAAAAAAATATATATGCAAGAAAACTTATAAAAAAGTAAAATATTTCATTTAATAAATTTAAAAGACATAAATAGAAATTTATAGAAAAAATATAATTTCTCACTCACTTTATTCTTTTTAACTAGTTTTTGAGATATATATTTTTATTTTTTTCTAAATATATCGTTCCTCGACTGATCGCACCCTTCCTAAAATTCAATTTTCAGATAAGGATTATTAATAATCCTTATCTTTTTTCATTGCACATAGAGAAATTCTTAATGGAAAGTAAACATATTATAAAGATTAATAATAAATTTTCCATAATTCTTCCTATATATCTCCACTTATTTTCCTCGAGCTGATACTACGTTAGGATATTCAAATTTTTACTTAGATACTTATGATCCAATTTTCTTTTAGAATTTTTTTTTTCTAAATAAGAGGCACAACTAACAAATACCAGACTTTTAAATTATCTATTGTGTACTTCCTAATTTATCCTGAGGCTAAACAGATCATCCAAAAATTAATTAAGGAGTCTAACTAAATTTATCATTTTGTATATATATATATATATATCTCCACGTATCGATGAATAATAATTGCCATTAGGATCTCACCATGAAACTCATCGTCTTCTACGCCGTTCTCTTATCTTCATGCGCTACTCTTTCTACGTCTAACGGCGACAGCGGCAGCGGCCCGCTGCCGTGCGTGGCGAAGCTGACGCCGTGCCTGAGCTCCCT